>NW_026471868.1:0-71010 GCF_026875155.1 Cherax quadricarinatus | reverse complement strand
GGGGCCCCGTAAAAAGAAAACTTTCACCATCATTCACTCCATCACTGTCTTGCCAGAGGGTGTTTTCACACTACAGTCTTTAAAACTGCAACATTAACCCCTCCTTCAGAGTGCAGGCACTGTACTTCCCATCCCCAGGACTAAAGTCCGGCCTCCCGGGTTTTCCCCTGAATCCCTTCATAAATGTTACTTTGCTCACACTCCAACAGAAACGTCAAGTATTAAAAACATTTGTCTTTTCACTCCTATCAAACACGCTCACGCATGCCTGTTGGAAGCCCAAGCCTCGCACACAAATCCTCCTTTACCCCCTCCCTCAACCTTTCCTAGGCCGACCCCTACCCCGCCTTCCTTCCACTACAGACTGATACACTCTTGAAGTCATTCTGTTTCGCTCCATTCTCTCTACTGTCCGAACCACCTCAAAAACCCCTTCCTCAGCCCTGTGGACAACTTTTTTGGGTAATCCCGCACCTCCTCCTAACTTCCAAACTACGAATTCTCTGCATTATTTTCACAACCACACATTGCCCTCAGACATGACATCCCCACTGCCTCCAGCCTTTCCCGCCGAAAACATTCATCACCCACGCTTCCACCACATAAGAGCGTTAGTAAAATATACTCTCATACATTCCCCTCTTTGCCTCCAAGGACAAAGTTCTTTGTCTCCACAGACTCCTAAGTGCCCCACTCACTCTTTTTTCCTCATCAATTCTATGATTCACCTCATTTTCATAGACCCATCCGCTGACAGGGTCCACTCCCAATTATCTGAATACGTTCACCTCCTCCATACTCTCTCCCTCCAATTGATATCCAATCTTTCTTTCACCTAATCTTTTTATCCTCATAACCTTACTCTTTCCTGTATTCACCTTTAATTTTCTTCTTTTGCACACCCTACCAAATTCATCCACCAATCTCTGCAACTTCTCTTCAGAATCTCCCAAGAGCACAGTGTCATCAGCAAAGAGCAGCTGTGACAACTCCCACTTTGTGTGTGATTCTTTATCTTTTAACTCCATGCCTCTTGCCAAGACCCTCGCATTTACTTCTCTTACAACCTATAAATATATTAAACAACCACGGTGACATCACACATCCTTGTCTAAGGCCTACTTTTACTGGGAAAAAAATTTCCCTCTTTCCTACATACTCTAACTTGAGCCTCACTATCCTTTTGACTGTTATATTGTTATTTGACTTATGTTGTTAAGATGTGACATATTATGTGCACAGTTCAAGTCTTGATTGTCAAACTAATGTAATTATCGCTTGTCACTCGTTAGACTGCCGGCTTCTGAGCTGTGCTGTCCACGGAGCTATCACGTGATCGAGGGGGGGTGTCCTCTCCTCGCGTGATGTATTCAGTCTGCTCTAGACTCGCTTGCTGGTTGGACAGATTGTCTGTCTCATTATTCTTGTTAGTTCTGTAGAACTCTGTTCACAGAACATTGTATAGACTTAGTGATTTTCGACGTTGTACTGAGGTTGTGTGTCTCATAGACACTCGAAACATCTCAGGTCCTGAATATAGCTTTTGACCTAATTTTTTACTGGTTTCTGTGTATTATCACAGTCAGGTATTTTCCTATGCTGAACTTAGATTCAGTAGTATGGGAGTTTTGTAACTTTTGTGGAGGATCTGCTGATGGTCCCTACTTAGTGTCGTTATATTATCTCCCTGTTCCTGATTCTGTGTCGCAGTCGCTTATTGCATTGCTATGGGGCTTAGCATTCTTTGTTGTTCAAGCAGACTGTTCGGGTTGCCAGTCAGTCAAGAAGTTAGTTCATTTGAGGACTTGGTCAGTCACTTGTTTAAGTCTATTCGAGTCTTGAGACATAGCGAACTACTTAGAGCACTTACACACATACACACACTTGTACATATTTGTAATATCTTATTAAATGTTAATGTACCAGACGGTACTTAAGAATTATAAATGTGATATGTGCTTTCAGCACAATAATATTTTAACTCGAGAGATGTGATATTATTTTGATTACTGTGATTAATTTAATTTAATTTGATAATATACCTCTAGACTTAATAAATTTATTAAATTTTAATTTCTCTAGTTAGTAGCCTACCAGTTGTAATCCTGAAGCACTGTTGAATCCTACTGAATTCTTATGGATAATTGGACAAGGATACTGACTACTTGTTACGAAAACCCAGTAACAGGCTGGATGCTAGAAGGGCCGTCCTTTCTAGTGTTCACTGGAGATCTCTAAGCTTTTAGAATCGCGTTTTTTGTAACAAATGGGGGCCTGTCCGGGAGGCTCTTGATCCAAGGTGTTGGAGAAATTGTCCAGTTTGACATACTAGTAACTCTATGATCAAACACTTTGAGTACTTTCCTAATCTGAAGATTTTGAGTTTAGTCTTATACAACATACCAGGTGGATGTATGTACCTGACAGTCTCTTGATCCAAGGAGATGGAAATACTGTTTATGAGTTCTAGCTCTAAGACAACCAACACTAAAATTCCTATCAGGATTATAGTTTCTCATAATCACTCTCTCGTAGTACAATTATTTTCGTGATGTATGCCAAAGTGAAACAGTTAATTGATACTCTGACTTTGTCTGAGTTGAGTACATTAAAACTTCAGACGTGTTGGCGAGTAGCCAAATATCTCGGTGTGACGTATAACAGGAATTACACCGCAGAAACTGTCAGAGCGTTGATTAACCCTTTGAGGGTTTTCGTCGTACTAGTAAGTACGTCTTATGCGTAGGGGTTTTTGTCGTACTAGTACGCATAAATTCTAGCGGCCTCAAATCTCACAGGAAAAGGCTGATAAGCCTAGATGTGAGAGAATGGGTCTGTGTGGTGGGTGTGCGCAGTAGGAAAAAAATCTGGGACCCAGTGGTGCATTGTGGGAATGCCATCATAGTACACAATTTCCACCGTGCCCTGTGGTAAGAAGTTCCTCACTCCTCGGCGAATTGGGACACTTTTGTTCCCCAGTGACAGTTCTAATACAGATGGAAGTGACAGTGAAGATGAGTTTTCAAGGTTCTGGTGAGGTTTTGACCGAAACTAATGACCATAATATGGGTAATAGTGAGGAAAACCCAGACAACCCACAGCCTTCCACCTCTGGTGCTGGGCCGTCGTTCAGTTGTACCAGAATCAAAGAGAAACCTATTTCCCAAAAATCCCAGACTCAGATGTGAGCATTGGTGATGATAATGATAGTGATTATGAACTACAAGATCTTCAAACTTGTTCCAAGAATGGAGGAGGAGGAGGAGGAGGAGGAGGCAGAGGAGGAGGAGGCAAGAGGAGGACGAGGCAAGAGGAGGAGGAGGCAAGAGGAGGAGGAGGCAGAGGAGGAGGAGGAGGAGGAGGAGGAGGCAGAGAGGAGGAGAGGAGGAGGAGGAGAGAAGAAGAAGAGGAGGAGGAGGAGGAGGAGGAAGAAGAGGAGGAGGAGGAAGAGGAGGAGGAGGAGGAGGAAGAAGAAGAATACGTAATGATAACAATAATACATATATAATAATACATAATAATAATAATACATAATAATAATAATAATAATAATAATAATAATACATAATAATAATAATAGGTAATAATAATAATATGTAATAATAAATGTTCACCCATGACAGTAACAAGATAAGGGGAGATAACATCTGATAAGTGCTGACGTTTGATGAGGGTAAATGAGGGTAGAGGTGATGCCAAAAGATGAGATGAACATCGCCCTCCTTTGTTTTGCTGGTATACTAACATTTCTGTCTGTCTATTTGCCTGTCTGTCAAGCTCCCTGTCTATCCATCTAGCTCTGTCTCAGAGAGCCACAAGACTGCGTCATCACTTTTACTCACATCTTCAAGCAGAGTATAGCACTTTGTCTGGGTTTCTTGGGTTATCCTAGGTAATTTATACCATGTTATTCTTGTATTTATGTGTACCTGTGAGACAGAGATAGACAGACAGATAGAATGAGGGAGAAAGATAATTAGATAGAATGGAGGAGGGGAAGCAGCATCCGACCCCATTGTTTTGACAGGCCGAGGGGGAAAGAGTAATGAGCCAATATGTCACTTTGACAGCTGCGGACTCCTTGTAATTTACACTATGGACAAGGAGGAGAAGGAGTAGGGGGAAGAGGAAGAGGAGGAAGAGGAGGAGGAGGAAGAGGAGGAGGAGGAAGAGGAGGAGAAGGAAGAGGAAGAGTAGGAGGAAGAGGAATAAGAGGAAGAGGAGGAGGAAGAGGAAATAGTACGAGGAAGATTAGGGGGAAGAGGAGGAAGAGGAAGAAGAGGAGGAGGAGGAAGAGTAGGAGGAAGAGGAAGAAGAGGAGGAGGAGGAAGAGGAGGAGGAGGAAGAGGAAGAGTAGGAGGAAGAGGAAGAGGAGGAAGAGGAAGAGTATGAGGAAGAGTAGGGGAAGAGGAGGAAGAGGAAGAAGAGGAGGGAGGAGGGTGGAACACTAGTACACTGGTTACTGGTACACTAACATTTCTGTCTGTTATTTGTCTGTCTGTCAAGCTCCCTGTCTATCTGTCTATCCGTCTAGCTCTCTGTCTCAGAGAGCCACAAGACTGTGTCATCATTTTTACTCACATCTTCAAGCAGAGTATAGCACTTTGTCTGGATTTCTTGGGTTATCCTAGGTAATTTATACTATGTATACTTGTATTTATGTGTACCTATGAGACAGAGATAGATAGACAGATAGAAAGAGAGAGACAGATTGAAAGAGATAGAATGAGGGAGAAAGATAAAACACCATTGTGTATGACACCATGTTTCAGAGTTCCACAAGCTGCAGAACTAATAGGAATATGTTCAGTGACTGTATATGGGTATATATATTATAGAACAATAATAATAAACAATGTTTTGTATTGTTTGTTTTTGTAAACAAGTTTTGTAAACAATATATTGATAATTATGTTTGTGTGCTTATTGTGTTGTATACAACGAGTGTATATATGTACATTGCACCTTACTTTGGTCTCACAGGCCACATAAGTTATGTGAAAAAATAAAATAGTGAAAAAAACAACAAACCTTCAAATACAAGTAAACTAAAGTTTACCGGGTGAGCGGCAGTCGCCGCTGTTGCCATACGCGGCTCATTTTCTGCAAACTTCATGCATCCATATCTCCGTAAGTATTGATGGTAAATTTTTTTTGTTTATCCTATAATGTTTAGAAAAAAAAACTATTTTTTCATAAGAAAAAATAATTTTTTTTTTTTTTGAAATTTGGCCGACCCTGAGAACGAGTTTCAGAGAGGGCCTGTCGACCCTCAAAGGGTTAAAGATATATTGTTTCCTGCTCATACAGAGATGTCTGATTATGATTCAGATTCAGAAAGCCTAGTGTCACAATTAGGAAGTATGACTCTATTTAATGTAGATGAAAGAGCAACTATGGCAGAAGTGTCTGAGCCTAGTGAACCTCCGCTCACACCTTCCCTCCTCACTGACACAATAGTACAGAGTGTAGCTGGTTGGATGACGCAGCCACAAACTAGTACAGTGTATGTTACTCCTGTATCTACTTATCCTAGACCAGATCTAGACTCTCTAGAGACGGCTGGACTAAGTGTCCGACCTAAGGACCGTCCAGACCACGTTAATTTCCCTACTCCTCCATTACCCACTGGTCCTATCTCTCAGGAACAGTTTGAGAGGTTTGAACGCCTCATCATGTTGCAGACTGCACAAATAGAGGCACAGAGGAAATTGAACGAAGAAGATTTCCAAGGAGAAAATGTTCGTCTGGGAAGACAGACTGATAGATCACAGGACACATTTAATGTGCAGAAAGCTGCCTCTATGGTTCCTAAGTTTTTTGAAAGTGACTTAGACACCTATTTTGATGTGTTTGAGAACCAGGCACGTGCTATGAACTGGCCACGTAAGCACTGGGCAACACTGTTGCATACAGCGTTGACAGGAAGAGCTCAAACTTGTACTGCTGCTTTACCATTTGCCAAGTACATTAGTTATGACGCTGTCAAACAAACTATTCTAGAGACATATAACTTGTTACCTATAAGTTATCAAAGCGCATTTCGTACGTTACAACGACAAGATCAAACTTGTGTAGAATTTGCTCGTGAGAAAAAAGTTGCATTTGAGAGATGGTCTAGAGCTGCCAAGTGTAACAACTACAACAGCCTTGTTCAGTTGTTACTACACGAAGAGTTTAACAACTGTATGTCTGCTGACATACAAGAATATCTGATCGATCATACTACCTCAGCTATTCTGGAAACTGCAGCATTAGCAGACAATTACGAGATTTCTCACAAACTTGTACGTACTAAAACACAAAGAAACAAGGTAACTAAAGATTGTCCTAGAAGTTGGCAACCTAAATCAGCTGCTCATTGCCGGCCTGATCTACCTGCTACTGTATCTTCTCGTACCTTTACCAGGAAAACTCACAATCCTGAATGTCTCTGTGGCTAGACAGAAATCTGATATCGAGAAGAAAGTTAAATGTACATATTGTAACAGAAAAGGACATGCTAGAGAGTATTGCTATAAGTTAGAAAGAGATACGAGAAGCAGTCATGCGGCTGGCGCCCCCACTCAAGTCGTATCTTCCGAGCAACAAAGACACCAAAATCCTAGTAATACCTCTGATCCTACTGTTTTAGATAATGTTACTCAGGATAGATGACTAGCCTCAGAAAGTGTATCTGACGAAAAGATTCGTTCAGCGATGAGTCCTTACTTTTCAAGAGGTAGAATAGGATTTGACGAATCACATCTGACTGAGATAATTACTTTCAGAGACACTGGCAGTTATCTCACGTTATTAAGAGAAGATGTATTGCCCATAATTGATGATACCTATTGCAAGATAGATGTATTGTTAGAAGCCTATGGAGGGGCTGTTATAAAAGTGCCTCTGCACAAAGTTTATATTCAGACAAGCTATTATACTGGTTATATTTCAGTGGGTATTTCCAGTGGTGTATTTCCCATCAGGTCAGTGGACTTGTTGATAGGGAACGATATCCTTCATGCTGGTATATGCAAAGAACCACTTGTGATTGATAATAACACTGATGATAATTATGCCATTGAAGCTTGTAGAGAGAAGCCAATTTTATTTCCTCTCAGCGCAATTACTAGAGCTATGTCAAAGATTCAGCAACCATCCTTGTCTCCTGTTGAGTTAGTGGATGACAATGATTTGGGCTTGAATATGTTGTTTAGCGACGCTCTGCGCCCAGGATCATTAACACCAACTCCCCCGTGTCATCAACCTAGTCAGGACACAACTGACGTTAAATTTCTAACTCATGATGATTTAATCAAGGATCAGTTTGTTGATCAGTCACTGGAAAGACAGAGATATAGCAGTTACTGAGAGTGAAGCAAAGGATCTCGATAATTGTTACTATTATAGTAATGGTGTACTGATGGAGAAAAATACATGTAAGTTGTCAGCTGATAGTGTTTCCACCACAGTCAAGCATCTCGTAGTGTTACGAGTTACATTTCGTGAACAATCCATTGATTTTGCTCACAAAAGTCCCATAGGAGGACATTTGGGTGTCAAGAAGACACTCGGTAAACTAGCAAAACATTTTACTTGGCCAAAGATGAAGGAAACACTTGCTGATCATATGCGACGTTGCCACGTGTGTCAAGTGAGGCAAGCAGCGCACACTCCACCTACACCTCTCACTATGAGCTCTAGTAGCAAAGTTCAGTCCATCTGGACTAGACATTGTTCAGATTTGTTCAAAAGGTTGAAGCATCTGCTTTCCTCTGCTCCTGTGTTGAAAAGTCCTAATTTCAATCTTCCCTTCTTTTTACATATAGATGCAAGTGGCTATGCAGTGGGTGTTGCGCTGCTCCAACGGTCAACATCCACTGATATTCTCCATCCTATATGTTACTATTCATCTAAGCTCAAACGACACCAGAAAAATTATGCTCTAGCTCTTGTGGTGTCCTTTGAACATTTTGATGAGTATTTGGGCACTTCCCCATTTAAAATTTACGTAATTTTATGCCCAAATACCTTTTGTTACTTGCTATGTCAAATTCAGTAAAGTAACTTAATCCCTCCAGCCCATATTAACTATATATACTCATGTCTAATTATTATATTTATATATTCACAGTATTGTTGTGTATGAGGAGGAGACAAGCTGAGTGTTGAGTGGGTAGTGTGGTGTGGGCGATGGTACTGTGTGACGCAACACTGTCCTGCCGCAGACCCCCCCCCTTCACTACACACCTTAAGCTGTTTCATACTCAGATATTCATACTGCCTCGCATTCCACAACCACTACTTAAGAGTGGAATGCAGTCTCCTCTACTGTGATCGAGCCTCAAAGTGCCCTGCTCATATGCGCTATCCTGTCTCTACACTTATGTACATAACCACGAGTATGCAGAGATACGATACTGTGTACTGCCCTAGTACTAGGGGCACATCCTAGTGACGGACGCTGTGAAATTGTAGAGGTGCTTAGGACGAGAGTGACTAAATAATTTTTATATTATATTGTATTGATATGAGTAATCAGTAATAATGTGAAAGACATTAATGCAACTCCTAGTGCGACCTTCTGTCGTGTTGGGGGGGGTGTTGCAACCCCTGAATGGGTTACAATGATTATTATGTGTATATAATGTATATTACCTTTTCATTTAATTTTATATTGCTTATATTTGCAATAATAGCTAAATCGTAAATGTATGACTTTATATTATTATTTGACTGTTATTTTGTTATTTGACTTATGTTGTTAAGATGTGACATATTATGTGCACAGTTCAAGTCTTGATTGTCAAACTACTGTAATTATCGCTTGTCGCTCGTTAGACTGCCGGCTTCTGAGCTGTGCTGTCCACGGAGCTATCACGTGATCGAGGGGGGGTGTCCTCTCCTCACGTGATGTATTCAGTCTGCTCTAGACTCGCTTGCTGGTTGGACAGATTGTCTGTCTCATTATTCTTGTTAGTTCTGTAGAACTCTGTTCACAGAACATTGTATAGACTTAGTGATTTTCAACGTTGTACTGAGGTTGTGTCTCTCATAGACACTCGAAACATCTCAGGTCCTGAACTATAGCTTATGACCTAATTTGTACTGGTTTCTGTGTATTATCACAGTCAGGTATTTTCCTATGCTGAACTTAGATTCAGTAGTATGGGAGTTTTGTAACTTTTGTGGAGGATCTGCTAATGGTCCCTACTTAGTGTCGTTATATTATCTCCCTGTTCCTGATTCTGTGTCGCAGTCGCTTATTGCATTGCTATGGGGCTTAGCATTCTTTGTTGTTCAAGCAGACTGTTCGGGTTGCCAGTCGGTCAAGAAGTTAGTTTATTTGAGGACTTGGTCAGTCACTTGTTTAAGTCTATTCGAGTCTTGAGACATAGCGAACTACTTAGAGCACTTACACACATACACACACTTGTACATATTTGTATTATCTTATTAAATGTTAATGTACCAGACGGTACTTAAGAATTATAAATGTGATATGTGCTTTCAGCACAATAACATTGAACTCGAGAGATGTGATATTATTTTGATTACTGTGATTAATTTAATTTAATAATATACCTCTAGACTTAATAAATTTATTAAATTTTAATTTCTCTAGTTAGTAGCCTACCAGTTGTAATCCTGAAGCACTATTGAATCCTACTGAATTCTTATGGATAATTGGACAAGGATACTGACTACTTGTTACGAAAACCCAGTAACAGGCTGGATGCTAGTAGGGCAGTCCTTTCTAGTGTTCACTGGAGATCTCTAAGCTTTTAGAATCGCGTTTTTTGTAACATATTGCAATAAACAGGGCCACCTGCAGCCATATTGTCGAAAGATGCTTAGGGACCAGGCTGCGGCAGATGCTTCTCCAGTAAATACACTGATTACACATGATGTGGCTTGCATTGCAGTCTTGCCCCAAGGTATCCAAAGAAGACCAGCTGTCTTTGACCCTCAGATGAAGGCCTATTCAAATAAGTCTACTGTGGCCTTACACCAAAATGAAGGTAGGGTCACGGGTGTTATGTCTTTGAGGGACACTTGTAGCACATACACCTTGCTTCGCAGGGGTGTATTGCCAGTGTCGGATGACACCTACACCGGATTGGACATTTTTCTTAAAGGGATAACTGGAGTCCCTGTCAGGACTCCAGTGCACAGGTTATGGGTAGAGTCTGCATACCAGTCTGGGTACCTAACTGTAGGTATTGCAGAAGATGTACCTTTTGCAGGAGTTGACCTTCTACTAGGCAACAATGTTGTGGGACTCCTCAAAAGTGAGGAATGTTTGGTTTTCCAGGACCCTGCTTTACAAGGTGGTAATGACCCAATTGGAGCAACGGTACCTGTAAATTTTTCAATGTGCTTTCGGACTAAACAGGGAAACAAGGCAGGAGCTGTGCCTCCCTGTGACCTTCTGCACACTGTGGTGATGGTTTGGGCATGGGGAGCCTGTTCATTGAGTCTGACCTGCAGGAGACTCTGAGCAGTGATGAACTGGTTCAACCAGAACTCGGTTGGAGAAGTGGTGCTGATGTGGGAAAAAATCCCGACTCTGCAGCAGCTGAGTGAGGCCCGAGAACGTTGTGACCTCCGGAATGCTATTCATTTTATCAGTTGTCGCGGAGGATGTGGTTCCCAAATTTACCAAGTGTTTATTTTGCAGAGTTGATCAAATGAGCAAGACTCTTTTTAAGAGGACCTGTGCTTACGTGGCCACGGCAGAACTATTAGTGTCTTTGTCAGTATTTTTTACAGATTCTGAAGGAACGCCATTTCAGTGTTAAGACGGGAGAGCTAAATAATCAGTGTTTATTAATAAATTCCTTTTCTAACAGGTTACCAAAGTCTATACCCTTTCTGATTAATTTTGTGTGTGTGGTTTTAAGATTTCTGGTGAAACATTTTTCTCTCTTAGGCTTTGCACAAATCACCCAGAAGTCATATTTTATGAAATGTCATGTAGTTTTGAGAGGCCTACTTGAGGTTAAATTTACCAATGTATATCATCCTAGGAGTCAAAGAAAAGCACCATGGTTTTCCCAGTCTCTCAGGGCAATGCATGTTTGTTTTACCCAGTACCAGAAGGACTGGGAGGAGAGAATTCCCCTCCCTTTCATTACCGTGTGGGGAAGCACTCTGGAATCATTAACCCTTTGAGGGTTTTGGTCGTACTAGTACGTCTTACGCGTAGGGGTTTTTGACGTACTAGTACGCATAAATTCTAGCGGCCTCAAATCTCGCGCGAAAAGGCTGGTAGGCCTAGGTGTGAGAATGGGTCTGCGTGGTCGGTGTGCGCGGTAGAAAAAAAATCTGGGACCCAGTGGTGCATTGTGGGAATGCCCTCTTAGTAAACAATGTCCACCATGCCTCGCGGTAAGAAGCTCCTCACTCCTCGGCGAATTGGGACACTTTTGTTCCCCAGTGACAGTTCTAATAGTGATGGAAGTGCCAGTGAAGATGAGTTTCGTGGTTTTAGTGAGGTTCTGACCGAAACTAATGACCATAATATTGGTAATAGTGAGGAAAACCCAGACGACCCTCAGCCTTCCACCTCTGGTGCTGGGCCCTCTTGTTCACGTTCAGTTGTTCCAGAACCCAAGATGAAACTTCTATTTTCCCAAATCCCAGACTCAGATGAGAGCATGGGTGATGATAGTGATAGTGAATATGAACTACAAGCTCTTCAAACTAGTTCCAGTAGTGATAGTGAAGTGCAATATTCCCCAGTGAAGCGTCAGTATATACGACGATATATGCGCTTGGTAGTGTGCCATATGTTATACCAAGGGGAAGGAGTGCATTCTCGGAGTACATCCCATGGCTGTACAACAGGAACAGACAGTGAAAATGACGAAGATACTGTTGCAATTGGGATGGAAAATGTGCGTGGTGGTAGTGGTGCCGGCGGTGAGGCACCAGCAGTGGGCCATGCTGCCACCACGCTGCCACCCACGCCGCTGCCTCAGCTGATCTAGAACAAAGGCCACCATCCCCCACTCACCACACACCAGCCTCCACAACCACCTCCTCCACAATCACAACCTCCACAACCACAACCACCTGTCATTGTCCAGTACCCACCAGCAGACCGCACCTGGGATTGGCAGGAAGCTGTCAATTTTGTTCCAAATCCCCACCAGTTTGATGGCAGCCAAAGTGGAATACGGCCATCTATTGTACCGGTACCTGCCCCATGCAGCGCGTTTCAAACGTACTCCACGAGCACAAGCAGGAGACCACCAAGACACGCATTTCTGAGAATGTCTGCCCGAAGTTTGGGGAATAGAATGAGAAGCTGCGGTTAAAACGGAGGACGAGAAGAGGTGTAAAAGCTCATCGATGGAGGACGAAGAAGGAACCTCCCTAAAAACAGTTAGGTGTGAGTCAAGGTTCCAATTTTCCTGATCAAATTGCTAGCGTGGGATGCGAAGAGGTGGTGAATATGAAGGGGAAGTAAGAATGATTGGGAAATGATCACTGTCATGTAAGTCCGGGAGAACAGACCAAGTGAAGTCTAATGCGGCGGAGGAAGAGCAGACAGAGATCGATGCGGAGAGAGAGAGAGCCCAAAGGATCAAAATGGGTTGTGAGTACCTGTATTTAAAACATGGAGGGGGTGGGTGGCAAGAAAAGCCTGAAAACTGAATGCCACGGGAATCACAGTGAGATTCCCCGGGAGGAAATGGTGGGCATTAAAATCACCACGTAACGAATCGGCGGCGGTAATGACGAAACAAGAAAGGCAACATCCGGAATTAGATAATGCCCGAGGAGAGGATATATAGAACAGAGCGTATAACCACCTACGCAAGTGGATACGGGCTGCCGTGGTAATGCAGCGAAGTACGAACAAATAGTTGATGGTACGGAATATCAGTGCAAAAAAGGGCACTTTCATTAAAGGTCCCATCAGGAAAAGGATCTGAAGAATACAATAAATTATAGCCTGAGATGGGAAAGATAAGCAGAGTGTAATTTTGGTTCTGTAAGCAAACACCAACGGGGGGGAAACTGGGAGAGTAACATCTGAAGCTCACCCCGATTACCTCTGAGGCGCGTATATTCCACTGAAAATAGGCCATGATTGCAAATGATAAAGATCCCTGAAATCCGCAGGAAAGGGTTTTCCTACGGCCTAGAGGGGTTAGAAAAGCCCACATGCGGAGCAGTGGAAAACGTTCAAGCAGCGAAGGAACGGTGCGCTGTAAAGAAAGGGTTGCGCAGATGGAGCAGAGAAGAGAGGAGCGGAGGGTGGATCAGTGTCCATTGAGGTTTTGGGTCTCTGCAAATATATTCAGAGATTGCTTCACGTGTTTGGGGAAATTCAGAGACGTCGTATGGGAAACAATATTGGAAATGGTAGGGGGAGGGGGAGTAAAGATTGGAACTGTATTGGACTGTACCAAGGTAGGGGGGGGGGCGAAAGGGTGGAGGGAACTGGAGAAGCGTGGAAGGGGACAGAAGAGGCAGAAACCTGGGAGGTGGAGAAGAGGAAGAAACTTGGGAGGGAACAGGGGAGGAAGGTACATTTCGAGGAGAAGGGTGAACCTCTACACTTGTAACAGAGCCGGGGGAGAGCAGGAGAACCAGGTACAGAGACAGGGAAGGTAAAATGAGGAGGGGAAGATGGGTAGGAGGTGTTAACGGACCTTTTTTTGACTTTTGAGAAGTTTTGAGGGACGATTGGGAGGAGGTGTAATACGAGATCTCGTCGTACTGAGGCTTGTGAGGGGAACACGAAGAAGCGAGATCAGACTGAGGCGTTTGAAGTAGGGACGTCCGAGCCGAGGACAGCAAAAGAATTAGATACAGGAGTGACTATGGAAGAGGTAACCACAGAGGTGGGTGCAGAAGATGGGATACCAGAAGTGGGGGGACGTTTTGAAAACACTGGAATAAGAAACACGAGGAGGCGGGAGGCGGAGATGGAGAAATGCCATGGCATAAGGGAGACCTTCTACCTCTTTAAGGTAACGGATTTTCCCGCTCGTTTAAGTAGACTTGACAACGGCCAGACTACGAAGGGTGAGCCTCATGACAATTAAGGCAAGAGGGAGGTCGATTGCAAGACGTATTAGAATGGTCATCGGCCCACAGGGCTGGGCATTCGGCGGATAGATATGCAATATTTCACTGGATGGCCAAATCGCAGCAATTTCTACACTGTTGCGGGTGTAGGGTCACCCTTTTTAACTTTAACGATGTCATGCTTTCATTAAACTGAGGATAGGAGTTCACAGCTATCAAAAGTTAAACGAGCCACATTGCTAGGGTATCGTCTCCGCCCGCGGGAGGAAGAAATAAGTGTCTACTTGAGGTTGGGAGATCTTGGAGTTCAGCTGTTCAAGAATGTCAGTGCCACATGTCTGGAAATTTTGTTGAACTTTGGTATGGGGCAGAATGACGGTACCCCAAAAAAGAATTGAGGGGAAAGATGTTTTTCAATAGTGACAGGAAAAAGTATCGATATGGGAAAAACGAGAAAGCTCATGAGCCTGGGTAGCATTCTGTAAAGGTGATGATGGGGGTACCCCTATTAAGAGCATGAAAAGAAATATCTTTACCAACATGGCGTAGAAGTGCCTTGCCTTGCTGTGGTCAGAAAAATAGGCAGTAGAGGAAGTCGGTCATAAAATGAAGAATTTAGTCCATTGTGCAGTTGAAAACTGAGCATGGAAAGGTAGTCAAGGACGTGGGCAATTTTTTGAGAAGAACGGAAAGGGGGGAAAAAGTATCATCAGCAGGTAATTGTCGTTGGCGTTTAGGGGTGGGGCCCGAGTTGGTCCGACGTGGAACGGGTCGGCGATTCAAAAATTGCCGCACCGTAAAGGGGAGAGGCCGGAAGCATAGTCGAGGAGAGGAGCGAAGGTCAGATAAATCAAAGGAGTCAGTCGAGGCCTCAGTACTGAAGCAGGTGAGGAAACAGCACCGGCAAGAGGTACAGAGGCATGAGGAGTGTCTGAAGAGAGTGGTCCAAAGACGAGGCGGGGTCAGAACGGGGTGCGACATCAAGAAGGGGGGCCCGGGGGGGGTTAGCAGGTTCATGGACTAGGGCTGCCATGATTAGGTTACTTCTTTATTTTTGTTTTTAAAAAAAAAAATAAAATAAAAATAAAAAAAAAGAATAAAAAAAGGGGGACCAGGGAGGGATATTTCCTAGGAGGAATGAAAGGGCCAGAAATCTCCCTCCGCACCCAAGAGGACCTCAGCACCGCAAGTAGCGCAGATGCAGCATGGAACCCGTGCCATACCCTACCATCATGCCAGTAAAACCGGCAATCCGGGATAGCAACCTCACATCTGCCGAGCTACCTCGGTGGACAAAAGGGGGGCCGGAAATCCGCCGGGAAAGCATACCTCCTTCGGCCACCACCCCCGGAATTCGAAAGGTGGTTTCCCAGAGATGCACCCGTCGCCCGAAAAAGATACCAAACCCACCCTCCGGGATCCGGAGAGGGATCGGGACATCCCCAGGAATCCAGATTCCACGGCAAACTACGCCACCCCCAAGAATCTCAACGGAATGGGAGGGGACCCCGGTTTACCCTTTCCCCTACCTAGGAACTAGCATGCCTGTGGAAAAAAAAAAAAAAAAAAAAAAAAAGGCCAAAAAGGAAGGGCAAAAAAGGGTGGGGGGGGGAGGAGGAGGAAAGGAAAAAAGGGGAGGATGGAATAGGGGAGGGGAGATTGGGGGGTAATTAGGTTTTGGTCTGAGGAAGAAGACGACAGGTCTTATTCCTCAGACCCAAAAGCCTCTTCACGCAAGGAGCCCCCCCTTGAAGAGGAATGTAGTGTTTTAGATCACTTATTTTATTCTTATTTTGCAGTAGAGAGTAGATGGAACCCTGGACCACCCAAAGGAGAAGGGCAGGTTGAGCTGGAGCTGGAGGTATCAGGATTCCCTAGTTAGTGTGTGTGTATTTAGGGGAGTAGTCACATCAAGGGCCATGCCTAGGTAAGGTATGCTACGTTTTTTAGGTGTTGGCTGGAATGCCTCGCCTCTGTTTTATGTTGATATAGGGACTGTTGGACCTAACGTTTTAGTGAATGTGGGGCTGGCGGTGATGCCCTCCACTGTTTGGGTTCATGTCTTTTGATCCGAGGTGTTTTGGTTCTCCAGGACTTTTCAATTTTTCCTTTTTGGATCACGCTGGGGTGACTCCAGGGTCCTTGGAATGACATGTAGGTGACGGCCTGGGAGGTCCACCTTTTGGGGGTCTTCAGTGATGACTCCAGGGTTTTACGGCCGCAGTCCCACCAAAAAGATTAATGTGCCTATCCCCCCGTTGTTTTTGGGGGCCTGATATTTTCCCCTCCTGTGCTCTCCTGATTCTCGCAGAGGTCTGTCATGGGGAACCAGTTTTGTTTACTAAAGATTGCTGTGAGATGGGAGTGTATAAAGTGATGTTTTCTAAGTAGATTTAACAGGGAACATTTTGTTTTTTCTTTTCTTTAACTCCTGAAAAATGTACTTACTGTTTAAAAGTTTTTTTTGGTGGCCCTACAGTTTGGTCTGCCTTGCAACATACTGAACTTTGGTTTTTACTTCATTTAAAAAGGCATTCTCAGGGGCACTTTTGTACAAAGTTAACTTGCTCGTTTATAAGTTTGCTTAATGTAATTTAGGTAAATGTATCAACGCCAGCGCCTGGCCAGGGACTGTGTTGTAATGGTGCCCTTTTTCCTAAAATAGCTGTCTAGAGTGTGACTGTGAGCTTGTTGGGCATAGAACTTTATCACTTATGTTCGGCGAGTTTCATATGTCTGCAATCTAGTACCTCAGTTTGTTAATATTGCATATTTGTAGTACCAAAAAACCATGATTGTATGGTGGTCATTCCCCAGTTATCATTTTGCCCATTGCCTCAGACCTTAATGTGGGGCTTATCTTCTTTTTTTTTTCTTTTTGCTAGCGGTGTCCATAGGGACCCGCTAGCAGAGTGAGACCTATGGTCTGGGGTGGGGGGTGTTATGCGGGTTCTGCTTTACATCGTTTTGTATATATAGTGGAGAAGTGTGCCATAATAGTTTGAATATTAAAATTGTAAAGAAAAAAATTTTTTAATTTTAATGTGTTTTTGGGGGGTACTGTAAAGTACTTAACTGTAATTAAAAGAAATTTGTTATTGATTTATTTCAAGGATGTTTGGGTACGGAGTAAGCATGGGTTTGGGGGAGTCAATGAGTTAGCTGGTGTGTAGAGGTGGCGTCGGAGATCTGTGTATTTAAAATAAGTTTGTAGTTGTGATCATTTTATTAACTAAGCCATAGGCTCTCATTGGTTACCTGTATGTTCACCCAGGCTCTGACATGGTCAGGGTGCTGTGGGAGGAGTGAGGAAATAAGAAATGAGGTTGGGAGTGGAGTAGAGTGGGCCTGGCGCTGACTAGGCATAGTGGTTATGGTGGCTGGACCTCAAGCCAGCTGTTGCTTGTGTACCCTCATTTGGGCATTTAGGATTAAGGTGTTTCTGTTATGTTATGTTATGGTGACTAAATAGATATATTTTCCTAATTGGGATTTTTTGCCTAACCCTCTGCTACCCAACCCCTTTAAGTACACATACTAGTTTAGCACTTTCTGTTTTGACTGGGATAGCCCTGGGTGGCCTGTTTGGGCTTGAGATGTGTGTAACCTTTACCTTAGCCCTTAGACAAGGCTCAAGCCCCTAGCTATCCACATTTTTGCGTAACACCTGGTCATTTGTTTCAAGTCACTAATCAATCAAAGCCATAGAATTCTTCTTCATTTCCACTTCCATCAGAGTCGAGACTATCAGTTACGAAGAGGAGAGTACCAATTCACCTTGCGGCGAGGCATGGTGAACAAAGGTCACTGAGGCGGCGGTCCCACAATCCCATGTGGGCACCTACAATTTTTGTTTACGGCGCGCGCACAGAACCGTTCTCTCAGATGTAGGCCTACCAGCCTTCTCAAGCTAAATCTTACTCATTCGATAGAATTTTGGTGTAGATCTACTGTTTGGACCCTGAAAGGGTTAAGGACATATATGGAATGTGGAATAAGTGGCAAAATTTTGTGGAAAAATACCACCTGAGCAAGCTGAAACAAGCCATCTCTGCAACATGTTCAGTGACAAAACAATGTCCCATTTTAGGCAAATTTTAAAGAGACTCCAGAAACAGAGCACTCTTAAAAGTTATTTTGTGCGACAGGGGTCAGTGACTCAAGCTGGTTCTAGTGGCATAAAAGACAAAGAAGGGAAGTAACCCCAGATAAAGACTTGTTACCTAAAGTCTTAATGGAAGGGGATTCCCCTTCCAAACAATAAGTTCTCCCTCTCTCTCCTCTTCCCTGTCTTCCAGATGCCAGCAAGACTTCAATAAAGGTACATAAATATGATTTTGAATGTTTATTTATGTATTGTATTACTCATTTAAGTACTGTATGCAAGTTAAAAATATAATCCTTAAAAAATGTATATTGTTGTGAATATTTTTGTGGGTCTGGAATGGATTAATTGTACTATTTACATTATTTCTTATGGGAAATACTGCTTCGACTTTAGGCCGTTTCAAGTTTAGGCCTAACTCCTGGAACGGATTACGGCCGAAACTCGGTTCCACTGTAGTAGGTTCACTGGTTTAGTCCCGGCCCAGGTCCTTTCCACCCTGATGAGTACCGAGTGTCTTTCTACTCTCAGAGCCCGGCCATGGGCAGCTACTGAATGAGTGACAATGAATGACTTGCCTTTTTCTTTAGGTCACCCTACCTTGGTCAGAGACTGACATTGTGTTAAAAAAATAATAATGTACCAGGAAAGGGGCACAGTTTTGTAATACTAAACACAGCTGACCACCAGTTAACATGAGAGTTACATTCATTAAAATGGTGTGTAATCAAAAAATTATGTAAATGAACTTACGAACATATGGGAAACATAGGGTTTGTAAAAGAAAAAGTTGCAACTGTATGGGAGATGTAGTTGGGGTTAGAGTGGTTGGGGTATGGGGATTAGGGTTTACACAGGAGGGTCAGAGCAGCTGGGGTGAGAAGAGGTTCACTGCGAGGACTGCTGGTTTGAGGGTGGGGATCAAATGATGGAGGACTGGGGACGGGAGCTGTAGGCTGGTGTTCAGAGGTGGAGGGTGCTGGAGATTTGAGAGGTGTGAACAGGAAAAAGCTGGAAGCAACGAGGCAGTGTGATGGTGGGAGGGTGATGGGGATTTTGGCATGATGGGTAACTGGAGGCTTCCAGGTTGAGTGTGCAGTTGATGGTGCAAGTAATAATGAGGAAGGTAAGTGGTTACATGACTAGGTGTGAGAGCTGTGAAAGCATGAGTGAAGTGTGGACATGGGAGTGGGGTTATGTGGGCTTGAATCTGTGGGTGAGTAGTGTGGGTGAAGGTGAGGGTGTGCCAATGCCTGGTGTATATGGCAGAGTGGATGATGGGTAACTGGTTGGAAGGTGGTGTGGTTAGTAATAAGTGGTAACTAAATGATTAGAGATGGTTAGCATGTTAAGAGAAACACTGAGCAAAATGTGGGCATGAGGTTGTGGGGAAATGGTGTGGGTGAGGTTGTTGGGGTGGACAAGGTGTGGTCTCGAGGTAGTAGGAAAATGTGACCATAGGGGAATGGTGTAGGTGTAGCCATGGGAGAATTCTTTGGTGGGTTGTGCCAATGGAGGATTCTGGTTGGGATGGTGTAGGTGAAGGCATGTGGCCATGGGGGAGTTGTGTGGGTGGAAGTTATCACTTGCATGACAGGAGACAGGAGGCGTAAAGCAGTATGACGAAGGCATGTGGCCGAGGTATAATTTTGGATGTGTACATGGAGAGCACTGTGGAGAGGGTGATTGTGTACATTAAGGCATCCCCAATAAGACAATGGGCATGCCTGTATAATCACCACATGACAGAGGAAAGAACCTGGCTTGTGCCACACTTTTCCCCTACATTAACTCGGTCATATATGCCACAATTTATTAACCGTGTTAATATAAAAAAAAAAAAAAGATGCATATTAACCAATGATCTACTGAACAACTAGGCACTAAATACCAACCTTAAACAGCTACAGAAGACTTGAATGTAATAACATACCTAAATTTAAGGCCAAAGCTAAGGGGTATCTAAATCACGAAGCTGAAGGAAGCAAAGTGACCTTTTATATTTGCATCAAGTAACTCACCTGTGACAGATAATGTATTAGCTGTAATTATGGCTGATGATATTTGTTCAATTAAAGACAGCCAACATATGCATGTGCCCCAGAAAGATGCAAAACAAAAGGAACTTCAATGAAAATAAATCAAACTATGATAAACATTTAAAACATCAATTTGTAAAAAATAACATTTAAAATTAATCTGAATAAGCAATACAACTTCAACACAATATGAGTCGCATTAATCCTCTTAAACTGCAATTATTAACAACATAAAACGATACTTATACAAGTAATTTTTCTTAGCCTTAATGTAATAGTGAATGTTCTCCAGCTTGTATGAAAACCATTATATTTACCCTGAGGTGATCCTCTGAGCTGAACTCTGACATAACCAACATTTCCAGAGTTGAGCCCTCTTAAGTAGACTGAAGTTGTTGGTGCTGTGCTGTGTATGGTCCAACAGGATTGTTAGCAGAACCAGCAGGAGGTCCAGCAGGAGGTCCAACAGAAGGTCCCTCAGGATTGTTAGCAGGACCAGCAAGAGGCCCAACAGAAGGTCTCACAGGATTGTTAGCAGGACCAGCAAAAGGCCCAATATGTCAGGCATGAGTGCCACAGAAGACACAACAGCCTCTTCTGCAATCTCATCACCTTCAGGTGCCAGAGTTGTGTGATACTGAACAAGAGTGAAGTTATCATTGGTATCACTGAAACCAATTGTGGGATAAATGGTGACAAAAAGGTGCCAGGGGCACCAGGAGGGAAGAAGTGCCAGGGGCACCTGGAGGGAAGAAGTACCTGGGGCAAGCCTTCCTGAGTGTGCATTCCCTGGAGTACTATTGCTCTACTCCTGGCATACACTCAGAGAAAACAAACTACTATCACCATTGATATGTCCCTCCAACCTTCCAAGTCATCACTACCAGGATGTCTTGTAGTTCCTGGTGAATCGGGGGGAGGGGGGAATGTTGTGTTTCACGCCCACAGGAGTCTCAGAAGGTACCACATGATGCCTAGGAAGGACACTCAACTTCTTGTTCCTCATAGGACCACCCATGCATTCTGACTTGGATGTTTCTGCCAGAAAAGCATTGACAGTATTTACGTCAGGGGTGTTTCTTGCCAAGGTGCAGCCCTCCATGGCATCTGCCCAGGTGAAAGAACAAGTGTACAGTTTTTAATTTTTTAATTTTAAGTTTTGACAATAAAAAAGAGCTTCTAAAGTCTAATCTCTGAATTATGCAGCATCTTATATGTTCAATAAATGTCACTGGTAATTTTAGCTATCAAATAAGGTTCAATATTATTTCTGTAAAGCAGTGTCTTCCCTGCCATTACATGGGGGGTTAAAAGGACTTGAGAGGCAAACTGGTAAAGGCTAAGGTAACGCCCCTCATCTTACCACTCCCATGGATGAACCTCATATGATATTCACCTGAATGTACACACAAAATTCAGAAAGTCACATTTCCCATACCCCTGTTATTTACTTTTAAACTGTATTTTTTTTCCACTGGTGGCTAGTTCTTTGGGCACCTTTACCCTTTGATAAAGTTTAAAAAGGGGGCAAAACACAGGGGAAACCCCTTGGTTGTAAATTTTTAAAATTCTTTCCCAAGGGGTCAATTCAACAACCCAAAAACAGACCCCAAACCAAAAGAAATTTTTCCCATAAGAATAATGTAAAAAAAAATTAAAACCTTTCCTGCCCCCAAAATTTAAAAATAAACAATTTTTTTAATAATAATGTACTACTTCAAAAAAAACAATATGAAAATTTATACACCCAAAAGAAGTGAAAAAAGGGAAATTTATAAAGGAAAATTTAACTGCCTTAAACCCTTTGGGACTGTCGAGACCCCAAAGCTAAAAGGTCTCTCTCTCTGTCTTGCAAAATTTTAAAACCCTTTGACTGTCGGGGCCCCGTATATATAGGTTTTTGAGGTCCCGTGTTTGACGTATTTTTTACTCAAAATTTTTACGGCTTCAAATCAAGCAAAAGGGGAAAGCGGTAGGGGCCCCCATGTGAGAGAATGGGGTCTGTGTGGTCAGTGTGCCCCCAAAATAAAAAAAATCCTGAAGCCCGCGTTTAAAAATGAGGGAAAAAAAAACTCCCACCGTTTTTTTTTAAATTTAAAAAGCCAACTTTGTGGTCTATTTTCGTATAGTTTTATTGTTGTATTCTCGTTTTCTTGGTCTCCTTGTTTGAATGGAAAAAAATATAGAAATAGAGGTGATTTTGATTGATTTTACTATAAAAAGAACCTAGAAATGGAGCTCAAAATAGGGGAAATGTTTGATTTTTGCCAATGTTCAAAAGTAAACAAATGATGCCATTGTCCAATAAATGTCCAACTAGCCATTCTAATATGCAGTCATGAATGGGTTGATGTTATTTATACAATTATTACAGTATTGCAGTAGTCTGCATAATAGTAAGTCTTCTATTTTTTGTTCGAATAAAAATTCAAAATAGAAAGCAAGAGTAATATCAGAGGGGCCTGGAGACATGACTGATGAGCAAAGATGATGTTATTTTAGAGCCAGGAATGTCTGCATTGTTCATTCTGGACCTTATTTTGAAATTGTCATATTTTTTAGTTTTCGTGAAATTGGCCAAATTGCAAATTTCTGACCACATTATTAGGTAGTTGAAATGGGTAATGGGCGGTTTCTTGTACTCAATCGATAGAAAAAATGGAGTTCTAAAGAAATAGCTATGAGTTTGGGCGACTGGAACAAGGGAATTAGCCGAAAATAGGGCTCAAAGTGGGCGAAATCGCCAATTTGTAAACAGCGCCGAGGTCGCTAACTTCGCGAGAGCATAATTCCGTCAGTTTTCCATCAAATTTCGTTTTTTTGGTGTCATTACAATCGGGAAAAGATTCTCTATCATTTCATAAGAAATTTTTTTTTTTTTTTTTTTTAATTTTGCGACACCAGAGACACCTCAGGATTGGGGGTTGCGACAGTCAAAGGGTTAAAAAAAATAAAAAAAAAATTTCTTATGAAATGACAGAGAATCTTTTCCTGATGGTAATGACACCAAAAGTACAAAATTTAATGGAAAACTTACGGAATTATGTTTCTTGCAAAGTTAGCGATCTTATGCATCAGCAATTTCGCCCACTTTGAGCCCTTTTTTGGTCAATTCCATTCTTACAGTCGACCAAACTCATAGCTATTTCTTTAGAACTCCGTTTGTTCTATCAACTGAGTACAAGAAACAGCCCATTTACCAATTTCAACTATCCAATAAAGTGGTAAGAAATTGGCAATTTGGTCAATTTCACGGAAAATTAACCCTTTGACTGTTTCAGCTGTATATAGTCTTACAAGCCTGTTTCTAACAATATTAATATGTTTCCAACATATATTATGTTTCTGACACAATACGCGTAAATTCTAGCAGCTTCATATCAAGCGGGAGAAGCTGGTAGGCCTATATGCGAGAAAATAAGTCTCAATGGTTAGTTTGCACACTATAAAAAAAATTCGGGGAGCCAGTGGTGGATTGTGGGAATGCCATTTCAGTAGTTCTTGTTCAGCATGCCTAGCAGTAAGAAGTATGTGACTCCCCGGTGAACCTGGGACTGTTTCTCTTCCAAAGTGATGGCTCTAAACAAAATGGAAGTGTCAGTGAAGATGAATTTCATGGTTTTGAGGAGTTTGTGACTGAAAGCAATGCCCAGGATACCAGAAGGGAGAAAGAAAGGAGCAAGAAAAAGGAGAAAGAAAAGAATGAGAAAAAGAAGAAAGAAGAAGAAAGGAGAAAAAGATAATTAGCTAGGAAGGATGGTGGGGAAGCAAGCATGGGACCCCACTGTGTTGACAGGCAGTACAGGAGTAATTATATAATACATGCATGTCATTTTGACAGCTGCTAGACCCTGACTCACCACATTTAGAAATCCACATACGCGCACACACACAAACACAAACTTCCTGAAGATAATAGCAGCTCTAGGAAAATGTCCAGTGACTATACAGGTCTGGCATCAGTGGGACCTGTAGTGTTCCGGATTACTGAGTTTGCCGGATTACAGAGTGGTTAGATTAGAATACACTTAATAAAATTAACCAACTTGACTTGCACAAAGTTCATTGAACATCGGCAAAAACCGAACATTTCCGCTACTTTGAGCTCAATTTCAAGATATTTTCATCACGAAAGCAATCAAAATCATGTCTATTTCTGTTATATATCTTCCATTCTATCAAATGAGACCAAAAAAACGAGAATACAACCATAAAAACCATATGAAAATATACCACAAAGAGGCGGTTAATGGCTGAGAAGTGAACTCCCTTATTCATCATCTGTCTTTTTTATTTTTGGTGTACATTAAGAAGCATCTTTCCATCATACATTGCCCAAGTTTCAATGAGATAGCCCAACAAACAACTGAGAAAAAACAATATTACCAAAAATCAATGGCAAGCCCAAGCCAGGTACTGGAAATAAGTCACTGACTTTTTTGGGTTATCCTAGGTTCTCTATACATACACTGCTATGTATGATAATCTAATCTATGTAACTGTATTTGTGTATAGTACCTGATAAACTAACTTACTTCAAGTCTGTCGACTGAGTACAAGAAACTGCCCATTCACCTATTTCAACTACCCAATAAAGTGGTCAGAAATTGGCAATTTGGCCAATTTCACAGATGCCAATTTCAAAATGGGTCAGAATAGACAATGCAGACATTCCTGGCACTAATATAACTTTTTTCTCTGTTCATTAGTCATGGCTCCAGGCCCCTCTTATATTACTCTTGCTTACCATTTGGAATTTTTATTCACACAAAAAAATAGAAGATTTACAGTATGCAGACTACTGCATTATTGTAATAATTGTATAATTAATGTCAACCCATTCTTGACTGCGTATTGGAATTTGGACTGGTAGGCAGACAGGTATTGGATGGTGACGTCATTTGTTTACTCCACAATCGCTAAAGAATAGACCTTTTCTGCTACTGTGAGCGCAATTTCAAGGTACTTTTCATCATGAAAGCAATCAAAATCATATCTATTTCTGAAATATATCTTCCATTCTAACAAACGAGGCCAAAAAAACAAGAATACAGGTCTCCCTCAACATTCACATTTTCAACTTTCACGGGCTTCACACATTCGCGAATTCCCAACCGCCAAATTCCCAGCCACCAAATTCCCAGCCGCCAAATCATATTTAAGTTTCCCGCCACGTGCGAGTCCCTACTACCCTCCCTCCGACCCCCGCAACTGGCAGCCAGCCCTCCCACCACTCAGTGTGGTTGAGTGTTTTTTTTATTCATTATTTGCTATTAAACTACAGTATAAATAATGTAAACCCATTCATGACTGCATATTGGAATGGCTATTCGGACAGGTATTAGACGGTGACATCATGTGTTTACTCTTGAACACTGCAAAGAATTAAACATTTCTGCTACAGCTAATAATAACGATTTTTTTTTTTTTCAGTAAGTCGGTCGTCTCCCACCGAGGCAGGGTGACCCAAAAAAGAAAGAAAATCCCCAAAAAGAAAATACTTTCATCATCATTCAACACTTTCACCACACTCACACATTATCACTGCTTTTGCAGAGGTGCTCGGAATACAACAGCTTAGAAGCATATACGTATAAAGATACACAACATATCCCTCCAAACTGCCAATATCCCAAATCCCTCCTTTAAAGTGCAGGCATTGTACTTCCCATTTCCAGGACTCAAGTCCGACTATATGAAAATAACCGGTTTCCCTGAATCCCTTCACTAAATATTACCCTGCTCACACTCCAACAGATCGTCAGGTCCAAGTATCATTCGTCTCCATTCACTCCTATCTAACACGCTCATGCACGCTTGCTGGAAGTCCAAGCCCCCGCCCACAAAACCTCCTTTACCCCCTCTTTCCAACCCTTTCGAGGACGACCCCTACCCCTCTTTCCTCCCCTATAGATTTATATGCTTTCCATGTCATTCTACTTTGATCCATTCTCTCTAAATGACCAAACCACCTCAACAACCCCTCTTCTGCCCTCTGACTAATGCTTTATTAACTCCACACCTTCTCCTAATTTCCACACTCCAAATTTTCTGCATAATATTTACACCACACATTGCCCTTAGACAGGACATCTCCACTGCCTCCAACCGTCTCCTCGCTGCTGCATTTACCACCCAAGCTTCACATCCATATAAGAGTGTTGGTACTACTATACTTCATACATTCCCTTCTTTGCCTCCATAGATAACGTTTTTTGACTCCACATATACCTCAACGCACCACTCACCTTTTTTTTCCCTCATCAATTCTATGATTAACCTCATCCTTCATAAATCCATCCGCCGACACGTCAACTCCCAAGATCTGAAAACTTTTCACTTCTTCCATACTCCTCCTCCCCAATTTGATATCCATTTTTCTTTATCTAAATCATTTGATACTCTCATCACCTTACTCTTTTCTATGTTCACTTTCAACTTTCTACCTTTACACACATTCTCAAACTCATCCACTAACCTTTGCAATTTTTCTTTAGAATCTCCCATAAGCACAGTATCATCAGCAAAAAGTAACTGTCAATTCCCATTTTGAATTTGATTCCCCATAATTTAATCCCACCCCTCTCCCGAACACCCTAGCATTTACTTCCTTTACAACCCCATCTATAAATATATTAAACAACCATGGTGACATTACACATCCCTGTCTAAGACCTACTTTTACCGGGAAGTATTCTCCCTCTCTTCTACACACCCTAACCTGAGCCTCACTATCCTCATAAAAGCTCTTTACAGCATTTAGTAACTTACCACCTATTCCATAAACTTGCAACATCTGCCACATTCCCTCCTCTATCCACTACATATGCCTTTTCTAAATCCTCCCGTAGTTTATACACTTTCACCTCCCTCTTACTTGTTGTTGCCACCTTCCTCTTTTCCCATCTACCTCTTACTCTAACTGTAGCTAACAACTAAATAATGAATCTGACATATCAGTTGCCCCTCTATAAACATGTACATCCTGGAGCCTACCCATCAACCTTTTATCCACCAATACATAATCAACAAACTACTTCATTACGTGCTACATCATACCTTGTATATTTATTTATCCTCTTTTTCATAAAAAATGTATTACTTATTATCAAATTTCTTTCTACACATAGCTCAATTAAAGGCTCCCCATTTAACATTTACCCCTGGCACCCCAAATTTACCTACTACTCCCTCCATAACATTTTACCCACTTTAGCATTGAAATCCCCAACCACCATTACTCCTCACACTTGATTTAAACTCCCCACGCATTCACTCAACATTTCCCAGAATCTCTCTCTCTCCTCTACACTTCTTTCTTCTCCAGGTGCATACACGCTTACTATAACCCGCTTTTCACATCCAAACTTCATTTTACTCCCACATAATCCTTGAATTTATGCATTTGTAGTCCCTCTTTTCCTGCCATAGCTTATCCTTCAACATTATGCTACTCCTTCTTTAGCTCTAACTCTATTTGAAACCCCTGACCTAATCCCATTTATTCCTCTCCATTGAAACTCTCCCACCCCCTTCAGCTTTGTTTCACTTAAAGCCAGGACATCCAGTTTCTTCATAATAACGATGATAATAATAATAATAATAATAATAATAATAATAATAATAATAATAATAAATACGATATAATTGAAGAAGGAAATTGTACAAAATATGAGGGAGAGGTTGACACATCGTCAGTTTGACTTTGTTTATGCTGGAATGAACATTAGTCTCCCTGCTCTTCCAAACATTTCACAATAATTCATTGTGTTTGGTGCTTGTAGATTGAGTGTGATTGGAGTGGTAGAGGCAGTGATTGAGGCAATGGTATTTAATAACATACATGTTAATAATAATACATGTTATTAACAATATGTACTATTATTATTTATAACATATATGTTATTAAATACCACTGCCTCAACCGCTGAATTATTGTGAAATGTTTGGAAGAGCAGGGAGACTAATGTTCACATCCAGCATAAACAAAGTCACACTGACGATGTGTCACCACTCCCTCGTACATGTATTTTTGTACAATTTCCTTCTTCAATTATATCGTATTTATTATTATTAATTATTATTATTATTATTATTATTATTATTATTACTATTGTTATTATTAGCAATAGCAGAAATGTTCGATTCTTTGCTGTGTTCAAGAGTAAACACATGATGTCACCGTCTAATACCTTTCCTAATAGCCATTCCAATATGCAGTCATGAATGGGTTTAAATTATTTATTCTGTAGCTTAATAGCAAATAATGAACAAACAAAACACTCACCACACTGAGTGGTGGGAGGGCTGGCTGCCAGTTGCGGGGGTCGGAGGGAGGGTAGTAAGGACTCGCATTGGTGGAGGCAGTGGTGGAGTCTGTGGTATCTAATAACATACATGTTATTAACATACATGTTATTAAATAACATACATTATTAAAGCATAACATGTATATAGTATTTAGTACAATTTACGACTTTTCATGTATTTTATGATTATTAATGGTTCAACAAGTTAAGGAAGCAGTATATTAATATATTTCCCTACAATATACTGGGGCACCAAACATTCACAGTTTTTCAACATTCGCGAGGCTCTTGATCCCCTAACCTTCGCGAATGTTGAGGAGACCTGTATAACCATAAAAACCATACAAAAATATACCGCTAAGCGGCCGCTAATGGCTGAGAAGTGAACTCCGCTATTTATGGTCTGATTTCTTTCATTTTTGGTGTACATTTAAGAAGCATCTTTCCATCATACATTGCCCAAGTTTCAATAAGATAACCAAACAAACAAATGAGAAAATAGCAATAATAATAATAATTTACTACATGTACATGTACAAGGGATACAAACATAGCTGACATCAGTGACATACTACTACAGTGGTCCCTCGTTTTTCGTAATTATTCCGTTCCTGGAGGCGCTACTATAAACGAAATTTATGATTTGCGAATCAATTTTCCCCATAAGAAATAATGTAAATACAATTAATCTGTTCCTGACACTCAGAAGTATTAAAACAAAAAATTTTCTTACATGAAATATACATGTAGTACATAAACAATACAATGGAAAATGATGAATGAAACATTAACAGCATAACACTTACCTTTATTGGAGATTCTTCTTAGTGTATGGGAGACTGGAGGAGGAGAGAGATTGGATTATTTACAGTTTGGAAGGGGAATCCCCTTCCAGCAACACCTCAGGTACCAATTGCTTCTCTGGTGTTGCTTCTCTTCTCTGTTTCTTACTGCCACTAGGACCACCTTGAGAGTCACTCTAGTCCTGTCTCACAAAGTAACTGTGGAGAGAGCTCTGTTTCTGGCGTCTCTAACACTTCCCTAAAATGGCCCAAGACTTTGTCACTGTACATATTTCTCACCTTTACCACAGGCTTGGCACTAGGAGCTTTCTTTGGAGCCATGGTAGCTTATTTAATACTTGCAAGCACTAAAATGAGTGGAAAACTGTAATTATGAAATATTTCGTAGGAGCACTTGAGGGGACCTTCACTCACTGGTAAACAATGCCAGACTGGCTGGGTAGGGAGGCCTCCCCGGCTCACACCGTGCGTACGCGTCCCGGACGAACTACCATTCGCGAGTCAACCTATGAAAAGCGAGTCCATGTTTATACGAAAATACCCCATGATTGGCGAAATTTACGATTGCCGAGAACTACGAAAAGCGAGGGACCACTGTATATAGAAAGCCACCTGCTATGCAGAATATTTCAAGCAAATTAGGTCAGTGGCCCAGGATAACACCCACACCAGTCGACTAATACCCAGGTACCCATTTACTGATGGGTAAACAGACAACAGGTGTAAAGAAACACTCCCAATTTTTTCTACCCTGGCTGGGAATCGAATACTATTTACCAAAAAACTTACAGTGGATCCTCGCATACGTTGGCATCACATAACGTTAAATCCGCATACCGATACATTTTATCACTAAAATTTTGCCTCGCATACCGCTAAAAAACTCGCTCAACGCTATTCGTCCGAGACACTTCTAATGTGCGGCCTGAGTCAGCTTCACATGTTCCGCCGGTGGCATTGTTTACAAGCCAGCCTCCGCGGTAACATCAAAGCATACAATCGGAACATTTCGTATTACAGCGTTTTTGGTGATTTCATCTGCAAAGTAAGTGACCATGGGCCCCAAGAAAGCCTCTAGTGCTAACCCAGTGGTAAAAAGGGTGAGAAATACTATTATACCACAGTCAGCTGCTGCTGCACCACGATCAGCTGTTGCTTGACCAGTCAGCTGTTGCTGGATCAGTCAGCTGCTGTTGCACCTCGATCAGCTGTTGCTGGACCAGTCAGCTGTTGCTGGATCAGTCAGCTGTTGCTGGATCAGTCAGCTGTTGCTGGACCAGTCAGCTGTTGCTGGATCAGTCAGCTGTTGCTGGACCAGTCAGCTGTTGCTGGATCAGTCAGCTGTTGCTGGATCAGTCAGCTGCTGCTGCACCACGATCAGCTGTTGCTGGACCAGTCAGCTGTTGCTAGATCAGTCAGCTGCTGCTGCACCACGATCAGCTGTTGCTGGACCAGTCAGCTGTTGCTGGATCAGACAGCTGCTGTTGCACCATCAGCTGTTTCTGAACATGACTCGTACCGAACCTGTCCGTCCAGCCTGAGCGCCTGCCTTGCCATCATTGTTTACAAGCCAGGGTGGCCGGTTGCATGCATACATTCGATACATTTTGTATTATTCCATTATTTATAGTGATTGTAACTGCTAAATAAGCCACCATGGGCCCAAAGAAAGCTTCTAGTGCCAACCCTGTGGTAAAAAGGGTGATAAATACTATCGTACCACAGTCAGGGTGCTGCTGCACCACAGCTGCAGCTGCACCATGGTCAGCTGTTGCTGCACCACAGCTGCTGCTGCACCATGGTCAGCTGCACCACAGCTGCTGCTGCACCATGGTCAGCTGCACCACAGCTGTTGTTGCTGCACCATATCAAGTTTCGATAAAATAGGGTGGAATGTTAGGTGAAGGTGGTGCGACGATCAGCTCCCACGAATGAGAAGCAAGAGGTTTTAAGAGGTTCAGCCGGCTGTGACAAAGTTGCTTTTTCTCAAGAGAGGTAATGTGAGGTTTTCCTGGATATACACGATCAAAGAGGGAGGCCAGGAATTGATATACGTTCAGGGATACAGTGAGCCTATGAGTACAAGGATGATCAGAGATGGACAGGAGCGTTATTGTGAAAGTGATTTGGTGGGTTTTAGTGCTGGAAAATTTATTACCCATGGTGGTGGTCCCAATTGGAAACTCGGTCGATGCATGCTGCGAGCTGAAAAATGTAAGGAGGTTGATGACATCGTCAGCGCCATGCACAGGCAATGCGAAGGAAGTCATTCATCATAGAGTGATGACCAATATTGATGGAAGACTAGAGGCCAAATCAATAATAGCAAGGAGGAAAAAGTGTTGTGCTCAGAACTATCCCTGGGGACGGGGACACATTCTGCTTGGACAAAGTCCGCGGCGAGAGCCACAATATAACCGACACGAAATGCCTAGTCAGTTAAAAAGTTCTTAAGGAAGGATGTAGATTGCCTCGAAGGCCTAGGAGTGGACTTGGGGCTACTTAATATATTATACCTCCAAGTTGTGTCATATGCCTTCTCAAGGTCAAAAAATATGGCAATAACTGAGTGGTTTTCGCAAAGGCATTACGAACATACATATTCCAAGCGCAGGTAAGGGGTCCTATGGTAGAACGTACCTTTCGAAAGCCATATTGACGAGTGAAAGAGACTGTGTGTGTCTCTTAATACCACACTAAACGTTATTCTTATAGACGTTCCATTACTTTGCAAACTGCTGGTATGAGCATGGGATAGTGGGAGGTTATGTCCCGTAGTGCACTGGTTTGCGGACAGGAAAGGCGAGAAAACAATGGCGGATTTCCACAGCTGTGGAAGAAAGAAGATACTCCTTGTGACCAAATTAGATTGTAAAGCGTAATAGAGGACTGCAAGGGCAGAATGATGTTAAATGTTGTAGCATACGAATTTGAATGTCGTCGGGCCCAGCTGCGATGATCGACAAGCTGCTGAGTGTTTCCTCCAGTTCTTGAAGGTAAAGCACATTTATACTGTTCTTATCTGAGCGAAGAAAAGTCCAAAGGGTGCTAACTCTTGGCAGACTTTGAGGGAAAGAAATGAGCGGGCATAGATGGAGTCCCTGTGAATTTACGGACCAGATGATTGCCAATTTTCATGGCATCCATATAGTGGGTTTGCTATATCAAACACGGCAAACAGCAGAAACAGGAGCCGGGTTCACCGGAGAATATTTACCACTCAGTTTTCGTACTTTTTTCCAGGACTGCACTCATAAGAGGAAGCAGAGGTGATGGTGGAGACATAATCTCGCTGCATGTGCGTTTTTTTAGCGTCCACGGATGAAACGGCGAGCGATCGCTCGTTCTGATTTAAATCAAGGAGTCGCTCTGTGGGTTCTATTGTACTGGTACATGCCCCAATGCAGCTGCGTTTTCAAACGTATACTGCAAGAGCCTCAAGCAGGTGACCACCAGGCACGCATTTCTGAGAATGCCTTGTTTCCCCGAAGTTTGGTGTTTAGAAAAATGAGAAGCCTGCGGTGAAAACGGAGGACGAGTAGAGGTGTAAAAGCTCATCGATGGGAGGACGAAGAGGGACCTCTTTAAAAACAGTCAGGGTGTGAGTAAAGGTTCCAATTTGCACCCGAATAAATTGCCAGCGTTGGGGTGCGAAGACGGGTGGGAATATGAAGGGAAGAAAGAATGATTGGGAAAATGATCACTGTCTATGTAAGTCGGAGAAACAGACCATGTAAAGTTAATGAGGCTGAGGAAGTGCAAACTGAGGATCGATGCACAGAGAGAGTATGAGTCCGCAGGATCAAAATGGGTCGTGAGTACCATGTATTTAAAAACATGAGGGGGGTGGGTGGCAGGGAAAGCCTCTAACTGAATTCACGGGGAATCACAGTGGAGATCCTCCCCAGAGGAAATGGCTGGGCATTTAAAATCACCAAGTAACAGAATTCGGTGGCGGTAATGACGAAACAAGGAAGGCAAAATCCCAGGAATAGAAACAATTTTTTTTTTCTTAATGCCCGAGAGGAGAGAGATATAAAGAACAGAGCGTATTACCACCTATGTAAGTGGTAAGGGCTGCCTGTGTAATGCAGCGAAGTTATGGATTAAATAGCTGATTGTTACAGAATATCAGGTGCGGAGAAGAAGGGCACATTCAATAAAGGTCCATCAGGAAAAGTATTGATGAATGCAATAAATTATAGCCTGAGTATGTGAGTAATAACAGCAGCGTGTAATTTTGGTTCCTGTTACGCAAACACCAACAGGGGCAAACTGGGAGAGTACATCTGAAGCTCACACCGATTACCCTGAGGACCGCGTATATTCCACTTTAAAAAGGCCTTGTTGGCAATGATAAAAGATATTGAAAAAAAATCCGCAGGTTATGGGTTCCTACGGACTAGAAGCGGGTTAGAAAAGTCCACATGCGGTGTGGAGGCAGTGGAAAATGTTCAGCAGCGAAGGAACGGTGCGCTGTGAAGTAAGGGATGTTGCGCAGATGGAGAGGGAGGAGAGAGAAGAGCGGAAGGTGGATCAGTGTCCATTGACTGTTTGGTCTATTGCCAATTATTCAGAGATTGCCTTCAAGTGTTTCGGAATTCCAGAGAGTCGTCTGGGAGACAATATTGGGAATGGTAGGGGAAGGAATGAGTAGATTGGACTGTATTGGACTGTACAAGGTAGGGGGGGCGAGGTGGAGGGAACTGGAGAAGCGTGGCAGGGGACAGGAAGAGGACAGGAACATGGGAGGTGGCAGTAGAGGAAGAAAAAGAAAAACTTTGGGTGGGAACAGGGGAGGACGGTACTATTACGAGGAGGAGGTGTGTGGAACCTCTGCACTTGTTAATGAGCCATGTGAGAGGGAAGAACTAGGGACTGAGACAAGGGAGGGTTACAAATGCAGGGGTGGAAGATGGGTAGGGGTGTTACCGGCAACTTTTTTTTTTTTTTTTGACTTTTGAGAAGTAGAGGGACGATGGGGAAGAGGTGTCGTACGAGGTTTCTCGTTCGGATACTGGGAGGCTTGTAATGTGAGGAAACTCGAAGAAGCGAGATTAGAATGAGGCGTTGAAGTAGGGACGCTCTGTAGGCCGAGGAAAGCAAAAGGGATTAGATTCAGGAGTGATCTACTGGGAGACGGTAACCACAGAGGTGGGTTGTGTTTACCAAGATGGATACCAGAAGTGGAAGGGGGACGTTTTTTGAAACACGGGAATAAAAAACTAGTGGGAGTTCTCCCTTGGGACCCCCGGGCAGAGATGAGAAACTGCCATGGCAATGGGAGACTTCTGTCTCTTTGACGGTACGGATTCCGCTCGCCTCGTTTATAAATAGACTGAGAAACGGCACGAGAGTACGAGGCGCTGAGCCTCATTATGGACAAGTTAAGGCAAGAGGGAGATCGGTTGCAGGACGTATTAGAATGGTCATCGGGCACCACAGACTCGGGCATTCGGCGATAGATCTGCAATATTTGATGGATGGCCAATCGGCAGCAAAATTTCTACAATGTTGCGGTGTAGGGATCACCTTTCGAAACTTGTAACCGATGTCTGCTATATCAACGGAGGATGAGGAATGTTCTCGGCTGTCAAAAGTTAAACGAGCACACATTGCTAGGGTATCGTCTCCCCGCCCACGGGCAGAAGACGTAAGTGTCTACCTGAGGATTGAGAGATCTTGGAGTTCCTGCCTGTTCTAGAACTGTCGGTGCAACATGTCTGGAATTTTGCTTGAACTATGGTTATGGAGGCCGAAATTACGGTTACCACTAACAAGAATTTGAGGGAATGATGTTTTTCAAGGGTGACAGGGAACAGATCTATATGGGGAAAGACGAGAAGAGGCTCCACGAGCACTTGGGTTGCATTCTGTACGGTAATGATGCGCGTGCCGCTTCTTAACAGCATGGTAAAGAAAATCTTTACCAACATGGAGGTAGCGAGTGCCTTGCCAATATCTCGGTCAGAAAGATAGGCAAGTAGAGGGAAGTTGGTCGTTAAAAGTGATGAATTAGTCCACTGTTCAGTCTGAAACTGAGGCGTGGCGGAAAGGTAGTGAGGACGTGTCGCATCGTTTATGAGAAGAACCGAGAAGGTGAAGGTGGAAGAAGTATATCAGCAGGTATAATTGTGTTGACGTTTAGGCGTGCGGACCAGAGGTTGTCCGAAGTTGGATCGGGTGCGATTTTGAAAATGCCGCACAGTAGAGGAAAGAGGCGGAAGCATAGTCAGGGGAGAGCGAAGGTCCTGATAAATCGATAGGAGTCAGTCGTCGGCACTCAGTACCTGAACGCGGCGTGAGGAATTCAAGCACCGGCAAATAGGTACAGAGGCATGACGGTCTGTCAGAACGAGTGGTCAAAGACGAGGCGGGGGTCAGTATCGGGGGTGCGGTATCAAGAAGTATGGGCCCGGGAGGGGTGGCGGGGGTACGCCTGGTCATGGGACTAGGGATTTGCCTGGTTAGGTTACTTCTTTCTTTTTGTTTTTAAGAAAAAAAAAGAAAGAAGAAAGAAATAAAAATAAAAAAAAGAAAATAAAGGGGGGACAGGTGGGAAGGGAGGGATAGTTCCTAGAGGAATGAAAGGGACACGAAATCTACCTCGGCCCAAGAGGACTCGACACCGCTAGTTAGCGCAAGACTGCAGCATGGAACCCGTTGCCGAACCCTACCCTTCATGCCAGTAACCAGCTATCTGGGATGCAACCTCACATCTGCCGAGTACCTCGGGGACAAAAGAGAGGGCGCCGGATATCCGCCACAAAGCATACCTCTTCCTTGCCACCACCCCGGAATCCGAAGGTGGCTTCCAAGATACACACCGTCGCCCAAAAGAAACCCAAAGCTACTCCAGGACTACGGGGAGAGGGATCGGGACATCCCTTAGGCAATTCCAGATTCCACGGCAAACTACGCACCGCCAAGAAACCTCAACGGAATGGGATGGACCCCAGTTGTCCTTCTCCCCTACCTAGGAACTAGCGAGCTGTGGGAGAAATCACGAAGGCTAAAAAGAGGAAGGGCAAAAGGGAGGGTGTGAGGAGGAGGAGGAGGAATGGAAAAAAGGGGAAGGATGGGGAGGATGGGTAGGGCGAGGGAGAAATGGGGGGTTAATTCAGGTTCGGTCTAGGCGAGATTTGCAACCTATGGTTGAGAAGAAGTCGTTTATACTTGTTAGCTGTGGTCAGTGGGTTTGCAGTGTCGGTATCATTAGGTTTAGTTTGGACAATTTCTTTGGCTTTTTTTTCTGTTTATGGGTCCCTAGAATTGTGTGTGTGTTTTCCAGGTCTTTTTTATATCTCCTCTTGTGTTCAGTGAATCTACTGGCAGTAGATTTAGTTGTTTGGCTTTCTATATTACTTTGGTGAGGGGACTGTTGAATTGTGTTTAAGAATATCATATGTGAATTAAGCCCTGTCTATTATTGACTTTTCATATTGTTGTTTCTTATCAATGGATTTCAGAATGGTGCTGGTTTGCCATGGGCCAAACAAGCGTTTGTTTGGATCTGTTTTCGTTTTTATAGACAATGTTTGTTGTATAGTCTAAGTTGTTTGTTAAGAAAAATGTCTGTACAGTCATCATACATATTGGCCTTGGAGAAATTCTGTAGGCCACGTCAACAGTCTCTAGGTCAGCAAGTTGATCTTCCTTATTGAGGCCTCATAATGGAGTCTAAATGAGACTTTGTTGTATCAAGTGGTGGTTTACTACTGTTTTGTCAGGAGGAGGTAGGGGAAGTGGTCTGTAGTGCTATCTGTGATTATCCCTGATTTAAGGGGGGTTAGTAATATTGGTCCATATGTTGGTATATTATGCTTGCACTTGTTTCAGGGAGCATGGTTGGTTTGTTATTGATGGTACGAGAAGTGTGTTCATATTGTTGAGTGAAATCAGTTACAGGCTGATCTTCTAGTAGGCCAAGGTTTGATGGTGAAGTTTCCAGCTAAGAGAAAGTGGTGCTTATTCAATTGTCTGTTTGTTATTAGTGCCTTTAATTATCTCACTGAAGTTTGGGATGTTCTGTGTGGGGTATCCAGGTAATTGGCACCGATTGTTTTTAGGCGTCTTTAGGGTTTTTTACAGTAAAATTAGCCAAAATGATTCTCCATATTATCACTAAGCAATTGGTGCTATTACAAGATAATGGTTAGAGTAATAGATTGGCAACTACACCCCAACTGGGTATGGTCTGCAGTTGTGATTGCCTGTGTATTCATGGTAGGGGTTGTTAGATAACTTATTTGTTGTACTGTTTAAGCCAGGTCTCAGTAAGAATAATGCAGAAGGGTGCCTTTAGTTGATTCAAGGTAGTGCAGGGAGGTCATAATAGGGTTTGCTTAACGGGACCTGATGTTGTAGTTAAGTACTGATAGATATTATCATTGTTTAGGATAGTGGTGGCTTGTGATGCTGTGTAGAGTAATGGCAGTTACTTTCCAATAGGTTTTGAATGGTGTCAGATTTTGTTGGTTTAGATCTGGGTCAACGTGATCAATAATCTTCTAGTTTAAAATTATTGGTTATTTATATCCCTGAGTTGTGTGTGAGTTAGGTTTAGTACTGTATCTGTAGTGGTCGGAAGTTTGGGACAAGTATATAGCTAGAGTATTTTGGTCATGTAGAGTATAGTCAACTAATACACATAATGAAGTTGAGTTGTCCTTTGTGTTCTGTGTGGAATGAGCTAAAAGTACAACTAGGTATAAACATATTAATAATAAAAATAATATAAAATACAAATTTAAAAATAGCACAAGACACAACTCACTCGTAATTGCCACTAAAGGTCTAATATATTGAATTTGGTATATGTTATGTATTGAGCTTGAATGAGCTTAGTTGCATACTAGGCTCTTAATCTAATATATAAAAATACAAATTAAAATAGCACCAGGCTCTATATCACTCAGTAATTACACTAAGGTCTAATATAATGAATTTGGTTACTGACTGTACTGAGCTAGGATGAGCTATAGTTTACAACTGAGAGTTTAATCTAATAATATAAAATGGCACAAGACTTCAGTTGTTATTGCTCTAGGTGTTATTTAAGTTGTTTACAAGAATTTGAGTATAACTAGATTTAATTGGACAAGATATAATAACAAGTTAAGGTGGAGGGGGGATAGTCCAAAAGAATAAAAAAAAGTATTTTTTTTATAGAAAAAAAAATATTGAGGTAGTTGGTAATAGTTAGCAAAAGATAGTTAAGGGCATTGAACAATAATATAATTGAAATATACACTAATTGGACACACATTAGAGTCACTAAGATATGAAAACAATCATAGAGTAGGACTTATGATATAAATCTTATAATATATAAATACAAATTGAAATGGTACTTGCAAGTGCTCTAGAGTCTGGTATAGGTTGTTGTCAAGATCAGGAGTATAACTAGATTTAAATTGACCAAAATAAAAAATTCACAATCGCTAAAGTACCAAAAGGAATAATAGTAAAAAAATAAACAATATGGTAATGGTCTTGGTTATAATATGATAGCCAAAGATGGTAGACAGGTACAACGGTACACAGGTAAAAAGGATAATATAAGGTTGGAGTTGAATATACAAACTTGAAAATTTGGCAACAAAATGTTATAAGGCGAAGTATAAAATAATGTTTAATTACAAAAGTAAATTTGACTGGTAGTAAATTTGGTGTTAATAAAATTTAGTAAAATATAATGATACAAAAAAAAAGTGAAAAAGTAATGATTATTTCATTCAATATTGCACTCGGTAGTTATATAGAGGTTATATGGACAGCACAAGTTAATTAAGAGTACTCAAGATAGTAAATGTCGGTAATAAATCAGGTTATGGTTAAATTAGACAGTAAGGGTTATTAATGTTAAAATGTTAAGGTAAATTGGCAAATTATAGTAAAAATGGTAATTATTAATTTTAGTAAGCAATATCAATGATAGTATTTAAAAAAAAATATGAGGTATTAATATGGGACAGAGAAGAAGTATCAATCAGCTAATTGTTTAAGCAAAACAATAGTAAATAAGAAAATTACCATAAGGTGACTTTTGGCTTACTAGTAAAATACACAAAAATGAGGTAGTTGATCTATTTAATTACTAAGAGAAATTGTTACAAAAGAAATTTGAACAATAATGGAGCAAATCGTCACTACACTACGTAGGCTTTTAAGTGGAGACAACGTTTTAGTTTTTTCTGTAAGATTAGTATCCCTGAGAAATCCGTTGATAGATCATTCTCGTTTGTTGTTTGAGTACGTTGACCTATTTTGTTTTCCCTAACTAGATATTCCCATCACGTGTGAAGCATTGGAGTATTGTGTCTTTATTCTCCCGCATAAGTGCAAACTTTTTGATGAAAAATCACCCTCGCACAGCTATTGGCAAGCCATGCTGGTGACTATTACACTGACAATGTTGTGAAACCACTTTGGAAAGTCCATAAAGGAAACCAGAGGTACAGCCCACTATGGGACAGATATTGTGCGACAGAAGTCAGTGACTATGAGCTAGGTCCTTATGTGGCATTAAAAGAAGAAGGAAGTATACCCTGGAAAAGGACTTGGTATTATGCAAGTGACCTAAATAATAGGTTGTGATTTTAGCAAGCATGCAATGCTTTGTTTTGGCACTATACATAGTTTCTCCTGTTTCTGGAGTATCCACAGGCAACTTATGACTAGTTATGATTAATTATTTTGAGACTGAGATTGATATTTCTGTTTTATGGTCAAAGGTTCTGAGTGAGCGAGTACACACAGTGTGAACCACCAGGTGGTATTTGTATTTTACAGTTGAAAAACCCCCAGGGGTGTATCAGGGAGATAAAGAGGTTTTCTGATGGTAGATTTGAAGGTGGCGATGGATGTGTCTGCAGTTTTGGATTAAATTTTCCGGTAGGGTGTTTTCCAGTTTTTAGGGCCCTTTGACATACATTGAATTTTTTGTAAAGGTTTAGTTGGTCCAAGGGGAATGTCATAGAGATGTTTCGTGTCTGGTGTTGTGCCTGTGGGTTCTGTCTAAACTATATAGAAAGCATTTTAGGTCAAGGTTAATATTGGAATTTAAGGTCCTGTAGATGAAGTTTGCACAGTAGTAAGTGTGGATGTTCTGAACAGGGAAGTGTAGTAAGTTTAGATCTATGAAGAGTGGGGGGGGGGGGGTGTTAGGGTGCGGTGTTGCCTGGGATGGACTTAGTGATTATTTTACTGCGGTTTTTGTAGGGTTATTATTGGATTTGATGGGTTGCCAGCAGTTGAACCCCCAAGCAGCAGATGCATAGGTGAGGTATGATATAAGAACATAAGAACGAAGGAACACTGCAGAAGGCACTACTGGCCATGCGTGGCAGGTCAAGCTCCTACCCGGCTTAAGCCAATGCATCCAACCTAGTCAGGTAAGGTCACTTGACTTAATGGGAAACGGGCACCGCACATGGTAGCACAAGTATAGGTCTAAATCACACCCACCCACATCTATCATGTATTTATCCAACCTTATTTTAAAGCTACACAACGTTCTAGCCTCTATAACGGTATTGGGAGTTTGTTCTACTATCCACAACTCTATTACCAAACCAGTACTTTCCTATAGCCTTCCTGATATCTGAATTTTTCCAACTTAAAACCCATTGCTGCGAGTCCTGTCTAGGCTAGATCTTTCAGCACACTATTTACATCCTACTGTTATTTATTCCTCGTCTTCCATTTGTATACACATCATATATCCCCCCTAATTTTTAGTCTTTCTAGAGAGTGCAGTTTCAGGGCCTTAGACTATCCTCATAGGGACGGTTTCTGATACATGGGATCAACTTTGTCATCCTCCTTTGTACATTTCCAGAGAATTTATATCCATTCTGTAATACGGTGTCCAATACTGTGCAGCATATCTAATGAATGTAGGCTAACAAGGAATGTATAGAGTTGAAGAACAACACTGAGGACCTCCTATTATTTATGCTTCTTGATATGAAGCCAAGGATTATTAGCTTTATTGCGAAACTTATGCACGTTGTCTTGGTTTCAGATTACTGCTAACCAGAATCTCTAAATCTTTTTCGCAATCCGTAATATTCTAAGATCTTACATTATTTAGTTTATATGTGGCTGGTTATTGTCTGTCAAACATTTAGAACTTTGCATTTGTCTATATTAAACTGATTCTGCCACTCTCCGACCACTGCATCCAGTATATTCAAATTTTATTTTTCTTGGAGTGCTCGAATGTCCTCGTCTGAATGAATTCGACGGCCCTATTTTTGGTGTTAATCGGCAAATTGGCCGTTTGTCGCTCTTTATGCCCTCATCTATGTCGTTTTGTAGATTGTGACGAGGGGGCCCAACACTGACCCCTGTGGAAACCGCTCGTGACACTTCCCCACTCTGATTTTCTCCATTTATGCAAACTCTCTGCATCTGCTATTTGTTAACCAGGCCTCTATCCAGGAAAAATTTCTCCTATTCCATGTGCTTTATTTTCCTCAACAGTCTCTGATGTGGGACCCTGTCAAAAGCCTTACTGAAGTACATCATACAACAATATCTTATTCATTACCATGAATTACCTCCTCAAATACCGTAGTGAAAAAAGTTAATAAATTCGTTAAGGCAGGAACGTCCCTTGTAAAACCTTGTGCTTGAGATTCGTTGATTAAATTTATGCTTTTCAAAAAGCGTGGCTACGAACTGCCTCGGCAATTATTGATCCATAATTTTCCCCCCCACACTATGGAGGTCAGGCTTAGTGGTCTATAGTTCGAAGCTAAGGACCTGTCACCTGTTTTGAAATTAGGTATCACATTTGATTTTCCACTTTCTTGCACCATGCCCAGTTTGTAGTGCATATGTTGAAAAAGATTAGCAAAGGTTTGTGCTAAGCTCCCTCTTTACATTCCTTTAGAAACCCTTGCATAAAGTTAGTCAAGGGCCTGGGGATTTGTAGGTTTTAATTTATCTTATTTGCCTAAGGACATGTCATTGTGACCCTAATAGGCAAGTTTATTATCGTCCTGTTCTACATAATTTTTCATTACTGGAATATCAGCTGGTATCCTCCTGTGTTTAAAAATGAGGAGGAATATGTGTTAAAAATCTTTTTTTTTTTTTAATAACACATTTCCTTATTCACTGTCAGTGAGCTGCCCGAGGAACTTTGGTGGGCATTATCTTGTCCCTGATCTTACTTATGTATAACTGAAAAGAATTTCATTTGGGATAGTCTTGACTTCTCTTGCAACTTTAACCTCATAATCTCTTTTTGCTTTTCTAATTCCTTTTTTTATTTCTCTCTTTAACTGAATATATCGGATTTCAATTGCCCCTCTCCTCTTTTGATTTGCATATATTATGCCTCTCTTTTGGGACCAATCAGCTATTTTAATCTAGTGTTCATCCATTTAGGCTCATTTTTGTTTGATCTGATTTCCCTATTGGAACATAATTTGACTGAGCAGCTATGAACTTTGCCCTGGAAAGCATCATATCGGCAACCATCACCACACTCCTGACCCTTAGTCAGTCATTCCAGTTCCAGCACACCTAAGTAATTTTTCATGCCTATGAAATCAGCCCAAGCGAAAGTCAGGGACGGAGGACTTGATTGCCATTATATAGGGGAATTTCATATGATATATTTAAAACTGAGTGATTTGTGATCACTTTCACCAAGTCATCATAACTCAAGCATTATTAATTAGTTGTTTCTACTGGCAAGAAACCAAGTCAAGGAGGTTATTTCCCCTAGTTGGCTCTGCTCACAAACTGTTTTAAAAAACAATCCTTGGATCGTATCAAGGAAAGTCACTGACTCTAAATTTCCATAATCAAATTGCTCCAGTCATCTGTCTTTAGTTGAAATATCCCTTAGCACAACATTTTCGTAGTAGATGCCTTTCGAATTTCGTCCCATAGAAGTTTACTGCCACTCCCATATCAAGATTTGGGGCCCTGTAAAATCACACCCAAATTTCGTTTTTTCTCGGCCCATCGAGAAGCGCTGTAAACCAAATAGATTCAGTGGCTGACGCTTCTAATTTAATATTTTGTCTACACACAACAATTTAAATTGTCTTGACATACATCGCTACTTCCAACCACCTTTACTGTTCGACCCTGTCTCAGTGTGAATATATTTATAGGCCTTGTATGTGACATTCAGAGGGCATTCTCTCTTTCAGATTGAGCCAGGTCTCTGTTATAGCATATAATTTCTTGGTTCCATGCACTTGCAATTATCTTAGCTCATTATCTTTATTGTCGTACACTCCTGCTATTAGTATAGTAAACCTCTAAGGGACAGTCCCTTGCTCTGGCCCTCTGCTGTCCCCTTGTTTGACTGGACTGATCTATGTCTTTATTTTTAACTCATGCTGAAAGACTTTTATACATTTACTGTTTCCAACCCAAGTGTTGCAACCTGCTTGTTTACCACACACATACCTACCTCATATTCCAATCGTCAGTTTAAAAATCATGCATTTCACAATGGCCTTCTCCAATCGAGTCTGCAAGTGCTACCACCCCTGCCCAGGTGAGATGATACCCCATCCCTTGCATACATTTCATGTTTGCCATAAAAAGTTGTTCCAGGTGTCAATTAATGAGGATTGGCAAGTCCTTGCAGATCTGTCTAGCCAGCATTTACACCAATTGCCTAGACAAACCATTCATTTCCTACTCCCTTCTAGGCAGATGCTACAGTATGAATTGGATCCCTCCCTTAGACTTAAGGCAAATTATAGCTGGACCCTTGTACTTATCTAGAAGTCTTCTCTCCCTACCCTTCCAAAATAACATTTCTCAGCATGAGACCAGATAATGGGGATGGTTCATTACCAGACATGAATTATACAGCCTGTTGACTATGTCCCCAATCCTGCTCCAGGGAAGCACCACACTATCTCTCTATCTTCTTATTCCATTACACAAAGCCGGGGTCCCCCCAAAAAATATATCTACCGAGAGTCACCAACACAAGAATGCACTTACTCCATTAGCAGGGGCAGTAAGTACCCTTACACTTTACTGGCCACTGAATACATTCATCCTGAAGAACAGAGAAGCGAATTTCCTACCTTCAGATCTTCAACTCTTTAACTTTCATTACTCTGATGCGCCTTCCATTACTGTGATCCAATCGCCAAATTTGATAGCAGGTGCTGGGACTGCACCTAACTGCTGGTAGCCGTTTTGCTACCTCCCCAACTAAGCCTCCTCACAGCGGAGAGACAGACCGCGCCTCACTTGAAGCTCATTCCCCACAACTCCAGCACATAAACTCTCGTACCAGACCCATGAAGTGGTCCTTCAGCCTCATAATCTCCTCCTGGAGAAGAAGACCTCCTCCTTCAAGTCCCCAACCTTCACAATTTTTAAAAACATGCAGAAGCATGCTTGACTTTGTAACCGTCCCACTAATCCCCAAAGCGCTCAGGAGTCTGTGACCTCTCGTGGACAACTGACCATGAAGACCCAGACGATTATATAATGTGAATAGGGTATGTGTGAGAAGGGCAGTTTTGCTGGCACGTTATTATCGTATCTTTGGAGAGGATCCCAACCGTTTAGGATACTTTTTTGGTTTGTGTTGGTATGGGTGTGATGTTAGGTTGTTGTCGAGGTATGGCCTAGGTATTTGCCTCATTATGCCTGGGCATTAGGAGTGTTGTCGATATTAATGTTAATTTGCGCATCTCCTGACTCTGATACCAAACAATGTAGTTGGTCTTCTCATCAACGTTAAGCGGTAAGTTTATTGGCTGTCATACAAGTCGATATTTTGATCAGCTCCTCATTAACATTGGTGTTGAGGGTGCAAGATTATAGGGTGAGAGATGACATAAGTCGTGGTGTCGGCAGCCAAAGAGAAAGATGAATGGGGTTCAGGTGTCGAGATACGTTTGGGAAAGATCATTGATGTATAAGAGGAAGAGCAGGGGGACCAGGTCACTTCCATGCGGAACTCACTGTACAAGTGGCCAGTGTTGTTGATCTGTGTCTTTAATGGTGACATACTGATACCTATTAGTGACGGTAAGTGATTTGAAATATGCAAGCGCATGGCCTCTTATACCATAATGGTCCAAGTTTGTGGTAAGGATGCCGTGGTCTACTGTGGTCAAAGCTTTTCTTAGGTCAATAAAAAATTCCTATGGATATCCTTATTTTCCAATGTGTGTAAGCAAATCTAGCATTTTTGATGATGCATCGTTAGTGCTTTTATTTTCATGAATCAAATTGGCAGGGGTTGAGTATGTTTGTACGTTATAAATGAATAATAGTATCCTGGTACACGAGTTTCATCAAAGATTTTGGGTAGCAATTGGTAAGTTTGAATATTGGCCTATAGTTGTTTAAATCTGTAGGGTCACCACATATATGTTTTAGGAGTAACCCTTGCCGTCTTGAGTTGTTTCGGGAAGGTGCTAGTTTCTAGTGACTTGTTAAAAAGTAATGAGTTAGGTATGCGAGTGGACTTGGGGCACTCTATTGTACAATATGGTGGGACATGAGACAGATTCCCGAGTTTTTTTTAAGTGACTTTTATAATCTCGGATGACTTCCGTGGGCTCTTGTTGGAGAAGATAGAATGAATTTGGGAAATTCCCATCTAGGTGGTCCCCGGCATCGGGATTGTACGTGGGATTTTATTGGCGAGATAGATATATTATTTTTATTATAATCAAAAAGAAGCGCTAAGCCCAAAGGGCTATACAGCGCTGCAGGGTAGGGGAATGGAAGCAAGGAATTGGATGGCAGAAGCGGAGGGGGGATGATCTGCAGCGGTTACAGAAAACAGCGGTGGCAGGGGGGAAATTGTACGGGGGTAGAGGGTAGCAAGAAAGGTACAAGTAAGAAAGGGCTGAAGTATCAGAATTTGTGAAGTAAGTCTGTCGATTGTCAAAAAGTCAATGAGAGGAGTCGGGATGAAAGGTGGGTCATCAGCTGAGAAGGGAAGGTGGTAATGAGAGAGCTGCAGGGGCGAGGAAGACGACGACAGAGGTAAATTCTGCGTGCTCGGTTGATAAAGTAGGCGCACTGTCCAACAGAATGCTGGCTGATGATAATGGGCTTGGCAATTCTCACAGAGAGGAGACAAGACGCCTCTCCATGAGATACATGAGTATGACGTGTTGGCCAATGCGGAAGACGGCAGAGAGTAGTCTCCCAAACCGTAGACACTGGTGATAAGATCAGACGGCCAGTAACCTATACTCGGTTTAATAGACTGAAGTTTGTTGCCGAGCATTGTAGACCTACGTTGTTGCCTACGGGGTGTGAAGGTGGAAGATATTACAGCAAAATAGTCGTACATTGGAATACCTCTGTAAGAAACTGCTTAGGTCATGTACTTTGCTGAACCCGCGCTGCAGTGTCTGCTGTCAAATTGCCCTGTACGTCAACATGACCAGGGACCCCACCATAAAAACACTACTTTATGCTTTAGTAAAGATGCGGGCGTAGCCAATGTTGGATTCGGAGGACTAAGGGGTGAGGTTGTAATCAAATTTTTGTAATAGCCTGTAAAGCACTAAGGGAGTCTGAGACAACCACAATTGATGACACAGGCATTGATGCATATACGGATATAAGTGCGGTAAGGATGGGCATATAATTTCAGCAGTAAAAATACTAGCTGAAGATAGTAAATTGCCCTTGTACGACGCTGTCAGAAAGACAACACTGCTGCGATTCATACGCGTCTGAAGACTTAGAGCAGCATCTGTGTACACAGCAATGGCACCGAGAATGCGAGGGTGAAAGTGTGTCGAGAAAAAGAGACGGGAAGCGACGTTGACTGTTGGGCTTTCGGAGCAAGGAGGGAGAAAGAACAGCGAGCGCGTCGTATTGTGAACTCGAACAGCTGGAACTATCCGGGGGGGGTAGGAAAAGAAAAGAAAAGTGAGATGACTAATGTACATAGAAAGGTGGTAGTGAAGGAGACATGAGCGAATGAAGGCGAAGAGAGATGGGACGGAGTAAGCAGGGGCGGCAGAACAAAATAAAGATGTTACTAATATCAGTGACCTTCTATAAATGGAAGGATTGCGGAGATATGAGAGGTAACATAGTAGCGCAGGCAATGGGCATCACGGCGATCGGATATGGATGAGGCGTCGCTTCTGCATAGAGGCTTTCGACAGGGGAAGAGCGGAAAAGCACCAAGAGCATAAACGTATCCTGGTGATGAATGGGGTTAAGCTTAGGAGAGATACTAGCAGCGTGATGGCCGCTGAATAGATTGTCACCATATCAAGTTTCGATAAAATAGGGTGGAATGTTAGGTGAAGGTGGTGCGACGATCAGCTCCCACGAATGAGAAGCAAGAGGTTTTAAGAGGTTCAGCCGGCTGTGACAAAGTTGCTTTTTCTCAAGAGAGGTAATGTGAGGTTTTCCTGGATATACACGATCAAAGAGGGAGGCCAGGAATTGATATACGTTCAGGGATACAGTGAGCCTATGAGTACAAGGATGATCAGAGATGGACAGGAGCGTTATTGTGAAAGTGATTTGGTGGGTTTTAGTGCTGGAAAATTTATTACCCATGGTGGTGGTCCCAATTGGAAACTCGGTCGATGCATGCTGCGAGCTGAAAAATGTAAGGAGGTTGATGACATCGTCAGCGCCATGCACAGGCAATGCGAAGGAAGTCATTCATCATAGAGTGATGACCAATATTGATGGAAGACTAGAGGCCAAATCAATAATAGCAAGGAGGAAAAAGTGTTGTGCTCAGAACTATCCCTGGGGACGGGGACACATTCTGCTTGGACAAAGTCCGCGGCGAGAGCCACAATATAACCGACACGAAATGCCTAGTCAGTTAAAAAGTTCTTAAGGAAGGATGTAGATTGCCTCGAAGGCCTAGGAGTGGACTTGGGGCTACTTAATATATTATACCTCCAAGTTGTGTCATATGCCTTCTCAAGGTCAAAAAATATGGCAATAACTGAGTGGTTTTCGCAAAGGCATTACGAACATACATATTCCAAGCGCAGGTAAGGGGTCCTATGGTAGAACGTACCTTTCGAAAGCCATATTGACGAGTGAAAGAGACTGTGTGTGTCTCTTAATACCACACTAAACGTTATTCTTATAGACGTTCCATTACTTTGCAAACTGCTGGTATGAGCATGGGATAGTGGGAGGTTATGTCCCGTAGTGCACTGGTTTGCGGACAGGAAAGGCGAGAAAACAATGGCGGATTTCCACAGCTGTGGAAGAAAGAAGATACTCCTTGTGACCAAATTAGATTGTAAAGCGTAATAGAGGACTGCAAGGGCAGAATGATGTTAAATGTTGTAGCATACGAATTTGAATGTCGTCGGGCCCAGCTGCGATGATCGACAAGCTGCTGAGTGTTTCCTCCAGTTCTTGAAGGTAAAGCACATTTATACTGTTCTTATCTGAGCGAAGAAAAGTCCAAAGGGTGCTAACTCTTGGCAGACTTTGAGGGAAAGAAATGAGCGGGCATAGATGGAGTCCCTGTGAATTTACGGACCAGATGATTGCCAATTTTCATGGCATCCATATAGTGGGTTTGCTATATCAAACACGGCAAACAGCAGAAACAGGAGCCGGGTTCACCGGAGAATATTTACCACTCAGTTTTCGTACTTTTTTCCAGGACTGCACTCATAAGAGGAAGCAGAGGTGATGGTGGAGACATAATCTCGCTGCATGTGCGTTTTTTTAGCGTCCACGGATGAAACGGCGAGCGATCGCTCGTTCTGATTTAAATCAAGGAGTCGCTCTGTGGGTTCTATTGTACTGGTACATGCCCCAATGCAGCTGCGTTTTCAAACGTATACTGCAAGAGCCTCAAGCAGGTGACCACCAGGCACGCATTTCTGAGAATGCCTTGTTTCCCCGAAGTTTGGTGTTTAGAAAAATGAGAAGCCTGCGGTGAAAACGGAGGACGAGTAGAGGTGTAAAAGCTCATCGATGGGAGGACGAAGAGGGACCTCTTTAAAAACAGTCAGGGTGTGAGTAAAGGTTCCAATTTGCACCCGAATAAATTGCCAGCGTTGGGGTGCGAAGACGGGTGGGAATATGAAGGGAAGAAAGAATGATTGGGAAAATGATCACTGTCTATGTAAGTCGGAGAAACAGACCATGTAAAGTTAATGAGGCTGAGGAAGTGCAAACTGAGGATCGATGCACAGAGAGAGTATGAGTCCGCAGGATCAAAATGGGTCGTGAGTACCATGTATTTAAAAACATGAGGGGGGTGGGTGGCAGGGAAAGCCTCTAACTGAATTCACGGGGAATCACAGTGGAGATCCTCCCCAGAGGAAATGGCTGGGCATTTAAAATCACCAAGTAACAGAATTCGGTGGCGGTAATGACGAAACAAGGAAGGCAAAATCCCAGGAATAGAAACAATTTTTTTTTTCTTAATGCCCGAGAGGAGAGAGATATAAAGAACAGAGCGTATTACCACCTATGTAAGTGGTAAGGGCTGCCTGTGTAATGCAGCGAAGTTATGGATTAAATAGCTGATTGTTACAGAATATCAGGTGCGGAGAAGAAGGGCACATTCAATAAAGGTCCATCAGGAAAAGTATTGATGAATGCAATAAATTATAGCCTGAGTATGTGAGTAATAACAGCAGCGTGTAATTTTGGTTCCTGTTACGCAAACACCAACAGGGGCAAACTGGGAGAGTACATCTGAAGCTCACACCGATTACCCTGAGGACCGCGTATATTCCACTTTAAAAAGGCCTTGTTGGCAATGATAAAAGATATTGAAAAAAAATCCGCAGGTTATGGGTTCCTACGGACTAGAAGCGGGTTAGAAAAGTCCACATGCGGTGTGGAGGCAGTGGAAAATGTTCAGCAGCGAAGGAACGGTGCGCTGTGAAGTAAGGGATGTTGCGCAGATGGAGAGGGAGGAGAGAGAAGAGCGGAAGGTGGATCAGTGTCCATTGACTGTTTGGTCTATTGCCAATTATTCAGAGATTGCCTTCAAGTGTTTCGGAATTCCAGAGAGTCGTCTGGGAGACAATATTGGGAATGGTAGGGGAAGGAATGAGTAGATTGGACTGTATTGGACTGTACAAGGTAGGGGGGGCGAGGTGGAGGGAACTGGAGAAGCGTGGCAGGGGACAGGAAGAGGACAGGAACATGGGAGGTGGCAGTAGAGGAAGAAAAAGAAAAACTTTGGGTGGGAACAGGGGAGGACGGTACTATTACGAGGAGGAGGTGTGTGGAACCTCTGCACTTGTTAATGAGCCATGTGAGAGGGAAGAACTAGGGACTGAGACAAGGGAGGGTTACAAATGCAGGGGTGGAAGATGGGTAGGGGTGTTACCGGCAACTTTTTTTTTTTTTTTTGACTTTTGAGAAGTAGAGGGACGATGGGGAAGAGGTGTCGTACGAGGTTTCTCGTTCGGATACTGGGAGGCTTGTAATGTGAGGAAACTCGAAGAAGCGAGATTAGAATGAGGCGTTGAAGTAGGGACGCTCTGTAGGCCGAGGAAAGCAAAAGGGATTAGATTCAGGAGTGATCTACTGGGAGACGGTAACCACAGAGGTGGGTTGTGTTTACCAAGATGGATACCAGAAGTGGAAGGGGGACGTTTTTTGAAACACGGGAATAAAAAACTAGTGGGAGTTCTCCCTTGGGACCCCCGGGCAGAGATGAGAAACTGCCATGGCAATGGGAGACTTCTGTCTCTTTGACGGTACGGATTCCGCTCGCCTCGTTTATAAATAGACTGAGAAACGGCACGAGAGTACGAGGCGCTGAGCCTCATTATGGACAAGTTAAGGCAAGAGGGAGATCGGTTGCAGGACGTATTAGAATGGTCATCGGGCACCACAGACTCGGGCATTCGGCGATAGATCTGCAATATTTGATGGATGGCCAATCGGCAGCAAAATTTCTACAATGTTGCGGTGTAGGGATCACCTTTCGAAACTTGTAACCGATGTCTGCTATATCAACGGAGGATGAGGAATGTTCTCGGCTGTCAAAAGTTAAACGAGCACACATTGCTAGGGTATCGTCTCCCCGCCCACGGGCAGAAGACGTAAGTGTCTACCTGAGGATTGAGAGATCTTGGAGTTCCTGCCTGTTCTAGAACTGTCGGTGCAACATGTCTGGAATTTTGCTTGAACTATGGTTATGGAGGCCGAAATTACGGTTACCACTAACAAGAATTTGAGGGAATGATGTTTTTCAAGGGTGACAGGGAACAGATCTATATGGGGAAAGACGAGAAGAGGCTCCACGAGCACTTGGGTTGCATTCTGTACGGTAATGATGCGCGTGCCGCTTCTTAACAGCATGGTAAAGAAAATCTTTACCAACATGGAGGTAGCGAGTGCCTTGCCAATATCTCGGTCAGAAAGATAGGCAAGTAGAGGGAAGTTGGTCGTTAAAAGTGATGAATTAGTCCACTGTTCAGTCTGAAACTGAGGCGTGGCGGAAAGGTAGTGAGGACGTGTCGCATCGTTTATGAGAAGAACCGAGAAGGTGAAGGTGGAAGAAGTATATCAGCAGGTATAATTGTGTTGACGTTTAGGCGTGCGGACCAGAGGTTGTCCGAAGTTGGATCGGGTGCGATTTTGAAAATGCCGCACAGTAGAGGAAAGAGGCGGAAGCATAGTCAGGGGAGAGCGAAGGTCCTGATAAATCGATAGGAGTCAGTCGTCGGCACTCAGTACCTGAACGCGGCGTGAGGAATTCAAGCACCGGCAAATAGGTACAGAGGCATGACGGTCTGTCAGAACGAGTGGTCAAAGACGAGGCGGGGGTCAGTATCGGGGGTGCGGTATCAAGAAGTATGGGCCCGGGAGGGGTGGCGGGGGTACGCCTGGTCATGGGACTAGGGATTTGCCTGGTTAGGTTACTTCTTTCTTTTTGTTTTTAAGAAAAAAAAAGAAAGAAGAAAGAAATAAAAATAAAAAAAAGAAAATAAAGGGGGGACAGGTGGGAAGGGAGGGATAGTTCCTAGAGGAATGAAAGGGACACGAAATCTACCTCGGCCCAAGAGGACTCGACACCGCTAGTTAGCGCAAGACTGCAGCATGGAACCCGTTGCCGAACCCTACCCTTCATGCCAGTAACCAGCTATCTGGGATGCAACCTCACATCTGCCGAGTACCTCGGGGACAAAAGAGAGGGCGCCGGATATCCGCCACAAAGCATACCTCTTCCTTGCCACCACCCCGGAATCCGAAGGTGGCTTCCAAGATACACACCGTCGCCCAAAAGAAACCCAAAGCTACTCCAGGACTACGGGGAGAGGGATCGGGACATCCCTTAGGCAATTCCAGATTCCACGGCAAACTACGCACCGCCAAGAAACCTCAACGGAATGGGATGGACCCCAGTTGTCCTTCTCCCCTACCTAGGAACTAGCGAGCTGTGGGAGAAATCACGAAGGCTAAAAAGAGGAAGGGCAAAAGGGAGGGTGTGAGGAGGAGGAGGAGGAATGGAAAAAAGGGGAAGGATGGGGAGGATGGGTAGGGCGAGGGAGAAATGGGGGGTTAATTCAGGTTCGGTCTAGGCGAGATTTGCAACCTATGGTTGAGAAGAAGTCGTTTATACTTGTTAGCTGTGGTCAGTGGGTTTGCAGTGTCGGTATCATTAGGTTTAGTTTGGACAATTTCTTTGGCTTTTTTTTCTGTTTATGGGTCCCTAGAATTGTGTGTGTGTTTTCCAGGTCTTTTTTATATCTCCTCTTGTGTTCAGTGAATCTACTGGCAGTAGATTTAGTTGTTTGGCTTTCTATATTACTTTGGTGAGGGGACTGTTGAATTGTGTTTAAGAATATCATATGTGAATTAAGCCCTGTCTATTATTGACTTTTCATATTGTTGTTTCTTATCAATGGATTTCAGAATGGTGCTGGTTTGCCATGGGCCAAACAAGCGTTTGTTTGGATCTGTTTTCGTTTTTATAGACAATGTTTGTTGTATAGTCTAAGTTGTTTGTTAAGAAAAATGTCTGTACAGTCATCATACATATTGGCCTTGGAGAAATTCTGTAGGCCACGTCAACAGTCTCTAGGTCAGCAAGTTGATCTTCCTTATTGAGGCCTCATAATGGAGTCTAAATGAGACTTTGTTGTATCAAGTGGTGGTTTACTACTGTTTTGTCAGGAGGAGGTAGGGGAAGTGGTCTGTAGTGCTATCTGTGATTATCCCTGATTTAAGGGGGGTTAGTAATATTGGTCCATATGTTGGTATATTATGCTTGCACTTGTTTCAGGGAGCATGGTTGGTTTGTTATTGATGGTACGAGAAGTGTGTTCATATTGTTGAGTGAAATCAGTTACAGGCTGATCTTCTAGTAGGCCAAGGTTTGATGGTGAAGTTTCCAGCTAAGAGAAAGTGGTGCTTATTCAATTGTCTGTTTGTTATTAGTGCCTTTAATTATCTCACTGAAGTTTGGGATGTTCTGTGTGGGGTATCCAGGTAATTGGCACCGATTGTTTTTAGGCGTCTTTAGGGTTTTTTACAGTAAAATTAGCCAAAATGATTCTCCATATTATCACTAAGCAATTGGTGCTATTACAAGATAATGGTTAGAGTAATAGATTGGCAACTACACCCCAACTGGGTATGGTCTGCAGTTGTGATTGCCTGTGTATTCATGGTAGGGGTTGTTAGATAACTTATTTGTTGTACTGTTTAAGCCAGGTCTCAGTAAGAATAATGCAGAAGGGTGCCTTTAGTTGATTCAAGGTAGTGCAGGGAGGTCATAATAGGGTTTGCTTAACGGGACCTGATGTTGTAGTTAAGTACTGATAGATATTATCATTGTTTAGGATAGTGGTGGCTTGTGATGCTGTGTAGAGTAATGGCAGTTACTTTCCAATAGGTTTTGAATGGTGTCAGATTTTGTTGGTTTAGATCTGGGTCAACGTGATCAATAATCTTCTAGTTTAAAATTATTGGTTATTTATATCCCTGAGTTGTGTGTGAGTTAGGTTTAGTACTGTATCTGTAGTGGTCGGAAGTTTGGGACAAGTATATAGCTAGAGTATTTTGGTCATGTAGAGTATAGTCAACTAATACACATAATGAAGTTGAGTTGTCCTTTGTGTTCTGTGTGGAATGAGCTAAAAGTACAACTAGGTATAAACATATTAATAATAAAAATAATATAAAATACAAATTTAAAAATAGCACAAGACACAACTCACTCGTAATTGCCACTAAAGGTCTAATATATTGAATTTGGTATATGTTATGTATTGAGCTTGAATGAGCTTAGTTGCATACTAGGCTCTTAATCTAATATATAAAAATACAAATTAAAATAGCACCAGGCTCTATATCACTCAGTAATTACACTAAGGTCTAATATAATGAATTTGGTTACTGACTGTACTGAGCTAGGATGAGCTATAGTTTACAACTGAGAGTTTAATCTAATAATATAAAATGGCACAAGACTTCAGTTGTTATTGCTCTAGGTGTTATTTAAGTTGTTTACAAGAATTTGAGTATAACTAGATTTAATTGGACAAGATATAATAACAAGTTAAGGTGGAGGGGGGATAGTCCAAAAGAATAAAAAAAAGTATTTTTTTTATAGAAAAAAAAATATTGAGGTAGTTGGTAATAGTTAGCAAAAGATAGTTAAGGGCATTGAACAATAATATAATTGAAATATACACTAATTGGACACACATTAGAGTCACTAAGATATGAAAACAATCATAGAGTAGGACTTATGATATAAATCTTATAATATATAAATACAAATTGAAATGGTACTTGCAAGTGCTCTAGAGTCTGGTATAGGTTGTTGTCAAGATCAGGAGTATAACTAGATTTAAATTGACCAAAATAAAAAATTCACAATCGCTAAAGTACCAAAAGGAATAATAGTAAAAAAATAAACAATATGGTAATGGTCTTGGTTATAATATGATAGCCAAAGATGGTAGACAGGTACAACGGTACACAGGTAAAAAGGATAATATAAGGTTGGAGTTGAATATACAAACTTGAAAATTTGGCAACAAAATGTTATAAGGCGAAGTATAAAATAATGTTTAATTACAAAAGTAAATTTGACTGGTAGTAAATTTGGTGTTAATAAAATTTAGTAAAATATAATGATACAAAAAAAAAGTGAAAAAGTAATGATTATTTCATTCAATATTGCACTCGGTAGTTATATAGAGGTTATATGGACAGCACAAGTTAATTAAGAGTACTCAAGATAGTAAATGTCGGTAATAAATCAGGTTATGGTTAAATTAGACAGTAAGGGTTATTAATGTTAAAATGTTAAGGTAAATTGGCAAATTATAGTAAAAATGGTAATTATTAATTTTAGTAAGCAATATCAATGATAGTATTTAAAAAAAAATATGAGGTATTAATATGGGACAGAGAAGAAGTATCAATCAGCTAATTGTTTAAGCAAAACAATAGTAAATAAGAAAATTACCATAAGGTGACTTTTGGCTTACTAGTAAAATACACAAAAATGAGGTAGTTGATCTATTTAATTACTAAGAGAAATTGTTACAAAAGAAATTTGAACAATAATGGAGCAAATCGTCACTACACTACGTAGGCTTTTAAGTGGAGACAACGTTTTAGTTTTTTCTGTAAGATTAGTATCCCTGAGAAATCGTGATAGATCATTCTCGTTCGTGATTGTGTACAGTTGACCTACATTTGTTTTCCTAACTAGAATTTTCCCATCCCGTGTGAAGCATTGGTGTATTGTGTCATTATTCTCCCGCTTAAGTGCAAACCTTTTTTGATGAAAATCACCCTCGCACAGCTATTGCAAGCCATGCTGGTGACTATTACACTGACAATGTTGTGAAACACTTTAGGAAAGTCATAAAGGAACCAGAGGTACAGACCACTATGGACAGATATGTGCGACAGAAGTCCAGTGACTCTGAAGCTGGTCCTAGTGGCATTAAAAGAAGAAGGGAAGTAACCCTGGAAAAGGACTTGACACCAAGTCCTAATGGAAGGGGATTCCCCTTCTAAACACTAAGACCATCAACACTCTCCCCTCCTCCCATCCCATCAATCATCACCAGATCTTCAATAAAGGAATGTGTCATGTAACTGTGCATGTCTTCTTCAGTTTGTGTGTATTAAAATTAATATTTCATGTGGTAAAAAATTTTTTTTTTCATACTTTTGGGTGTCTTGCACGGATTAAATTGATTTCCATTATTTCTTATAGGGAAAATTAATTCGCATAACGATAATTTCGCATAACATTGAGCTCTCAGGAACGGATTAATAGCGCTATGCGAGGGTCCACTGTATACAGGTCTCCCTCAACATTCGCGGGGGTTAGGGGATCAAGAGCCTCGCAAATGTTGAAAAACCGTGAATGTTTGGTGCCCCAATATATTGTAGGGAAATATATTACAATACTGCTTCCTTAACTTGTTGAACCATGAATCATAAAATACATGAAAACGTCATAAATTGTATTAAATATATACATGTTATGCTTTAATAACGTATGTTATTTAATAACATGTATGTTAATAACATGTATGTTATTAAATCCCACAGACTCCACCACTGCCCCCACCACTGCCTCCACCCTGCGAGTCCCCTACTACCCTCCCTCCGACCCCCACAACTGGCAGCCAGCCCTCCCACCACTCAGTGTTTAGTGTTTTTTTTTGTTCATTATTTGCTATTAAGCTACAGAATAAATATGTAAACCCATTCATGACTGCATATTGGAATGGCTATTGGGAAAGGTATTAGACGGTGACATCATGTGTTTTACTCTTGAACACAGCAAAGAATCGAACATTCTGCTATTGCTAATAATGACAATAGTAATAATAATAATAATAATAATAATAATAATAAATACGATATAATTGAAGAAGGAAATTGTACAAAAATACGGGGGAGTGGTTGACACATCGTCAGTGTGACTTTATTTATGCTGGAGTGAAAAATTAGTCTCCCTGCTCTTCCAAACATTTCACAATAATTCAGCAGTTGAGGCAGTGGTATTTAATAACATATATGTTATAAATATAATAGTACATGTTATTATTAATAACATGTATTATTTTTTAACATGTATGTTATTAAATACCATTGCCTCAATCACTCCCTCTACCACTCCAGTCACACTCAATCTACAAGCACCAAACACAATGAATTATTGTGAAATGTTTGGAAAGCAGGGAGACTAATGTTCACTCCAGCATAAATAAAGTCACACTGACGATGTGTCAACCACTCCCTCGTATTTTGTACAATTTTCCTTCTTCAGTTATATCATATTTATTATTATTATTATTATTATTATTATTATTTTTTAAACTATTTACTATTGTTATTATTAGCTGTAGCAGAAATGTTTATTTCTTTGCAGTGTTCAAGGTAAACCACATGATGTCACCGTCAAAATACCTGTCCGAATAGCCATTCCAATATGCAGTCATGAATGGGTTTTAACATTATTTATACTGTAGTTTAATAGCAAATAATGAAAAAACAAAACACTCACCACACTGAGTGGTGGGAGGGCTGGCTGCCAGTTGTGGGGGTCGGAGGGAGGGTAGTAGGGACTCGCAGAGGGCGGGAAACTTAAATATGATTTGGCGGCTGGGAATTTGGTGGCTGGGAATTTGGCGGTCGGGAATTCGCGAATGTGTGAAGCCCGTGAAAGTTGAAAACGTGAATGTTGAAGGGAGACCTTGTATAGCTAACCCAAGCCAGGTACTAGAAATAAGCCATGTTTTCTGACTTTTTTGGGTTATCCTAGGTTCTCTACAATTTTGTTGCTATGTGTGGTTTAATCTATATAGAGAAAATAGCTTTTTGGGTTTTAGGTTTATGGTGCAGTACGAGTGTATATCACAGTTAGCCATGTGCTACACTCCGTTTCTCTAATGTAAGCCCCCAACACAAGGATAGGAGAATGGTACACTTGTATCTCGTATCCTCTTCATACCTTCGTCGAACTACTTGGTATTATGCCAAATATTATTATTCTGGAGTATTTTAAAATGTTTTATGTTATTTATATTGTTTATTATGTCATATTAGATCAATTGTGATAGGCAAATAAGCTGTAGTGTTGATATTAGCGTAATAATAAAGCATATTTCTCCTGCTTCACGGGGACTGAGCCATGACAACCAACATGGCTTCAAAGCCACCTTATCTTTAATGGATAATGCACTGTGTAGGTGCTTTACATAATGAGAAGCATTTCTTTTATTCATTGGAACCATGGCCCAGGGCTAAAGTAAGCAGGTTATAACAATAAATGGAGAAAAAGAATTAGAATGACTTATGCAGCAAAGTAGCGCACCTAACAGTACCAGAAGGTTGGTGTGGCGACCCCGGAAATTTGAAATTATGCTAGCCAAAATTAGTGCCAAATAACTGAAGGAACCGAATAACTGATTGCCAGATTTGTGATGGCGGACCTGTATGTACCAAATGAAGACTGACCAACCACAATAAAATTTTGTAAGAAACTTCAAGCTATCGGTATAGGTTCTGTAGACTGGTTTAAGTCCTACCTTAGCAACAGGAGACAAATTGTCAAAATCAACAAAATGGAATCAGAACCCCTGCCAATAGCATGTGGAGTTCCCCTAGGTAGTATTCTGGGTCCCTTATTATTCTTTTGTCAATGACATGCTTATCAGTGTCAAGTGCAAACTCCTACTGTATGCAGATGACAGTGCTCTATTAGCATCAGGTAAAGACCCACAAGATATAGCTAATGTTTTAACACTGGAACTGGAGTCTTGCAGCAAATGGTTAGTAGACAACAAACTATCATTACACCTAGGGAAAACTGAAGCCATTCTCTTTGGCACAAAACAAATTGAGAAGGGTAAATGCATGAGCGTGCATGAGCATGTTCGATAGGAGTGAATGGAGACAAATGGTTTTTAATACTTGACGTGCTGTTGGAGTGTGAGCAAAGTAACATTTATGAAGGGATTCAGGGAAACCGGCAGGCCGGACTTGAGTCCTGGAGATGGGAAGTACAGTGCCTGCACTCTGAAGGAGGGGTGTTAATGTTGCAGTTTAAAAACTGTAGTGTAAAGCACCCTTCTGGCAAGACAGTGATGGAGTGAATGATGGTGAAAGTTTTTCTTTTTCGGGCCACCATGCCTTGGTGGGAATCGGCCAGTGTGATAATAAAAAATAATAAATAAATAATTTTAATGTCCAGTGTAATGGGGAGCCCATCACTTTGGTTTCATCAGTAAAATATCTGGGAATCCCCTTTGACCCATGCATGTCAAGAGAATTGATAGGGAACAGTGTAGTAAAGAAAGCGAATGCCAGACTGTAGTTCCTGTATAGACAAGCACAGTGTCTACCTACTGAGGCTCGCAGGACCCTATGTCTAGCCCTTATACAATGCCATATGGATTACGCTTGCTCTTCATGGTACTCTGCCTTGACAAAAAAAAAACTGAAAGATAGACCACATATCACCCAGAACAAAATCGTAAGATTCATCCTGGGGCTGGGACCAAGAGAGCATGTAGGCCAGAGTGAATTACAGCAGTTGGATATGCTGAATGTTGAAGACAAAGTAAAACAACCGAAGCTAAATCATGTTTATAAAATTGCTCACAAACAGTGTCCAGAATATCTTGCTGTCAATTTTGTCAAGGTTGGGAACCAAAGCAATCACAGTACTAGGGGGGAGAGAACACAACTTTGTAGTACCAACAGTCATTGGCCAGGCTTCAAACACCTTTTATTGTACAGCAATAAAGGAATGGAACAGACTGCCCGCACATGTCAAAGCCAGTCATAGCATGAACCAGTTCAAGAAGACTGCCAAAAGGTGTCTGATGAATGTAGCTACAGAAAGGGAGGGGAATGATTTTCTATTTTTTAGCTAACATACGTGTAAATTTTACCTTATTCCTAGTAATGACCCCTGTATTGTAGAAAGTCTTAATGACCCTCGTGTAGTAGATAGTCTTTTTAGTATGATAATAAGATGTTATCTTCATTATAGAATAATAAGAAAATATTATAACCTTCATATTATAATAAGGTAAAAGGACCCCAATGGAAATAAGTCACTGACTTTTTTGGGTTATCCTAGGTTCTCATAACATATGCTGCTATGTATGATAATTCTATGTAACTGTATTTGTGTACAGGTCTCCCTCAACATTCACGTTTTCAACTTTCACAGGCTTCACACATTTGCGAATTCCCAACCGCCGAATTCCCAACCGCCAAATTCCCAGCCACCAAATTCCCAACCGCCAAATTCCCAGCCACCAAATTCCTAGCCGCCCAATCATATTTAAGTTTCCCGCCACCTGCGAGTCCCTACTACCCTCCCTCCAACCCCCGCAACTGGCAGCCAGCCCTCCCACCACTCAGTGTGGCAAGTGTTTTGTTTGTTCATTATTTGCTATTAAACTACAGTATAAATAATGTAAACCCATTCATGACTGCATATTGGAATGGCTATTCGGACAGGTATTAGACGGTGACATCATGTGTTTACTCTTGAACACTGCAATGAATTAAACATTTCTGCTACAGCTAATAATAACAATAGTAATAACAATAGTAACAATAGTAATAACAATAGTAATAACAATAGTAATAACAATAGTAATAACAACAGTAATAACAGTAATAACAACAGTAATAACAACAGTAGTAACAACAACAGTAATAACAACAGTAATAACAACAGTAATAACAACAGTAATAACAACAGTAATAACAACAGTAATAACAACAGTAATAACAACAGTAATAATAATAGATATAATTGAAGAAGGAAATTGTACAAAAATACGAGGGAGTGGTTGACACATCGTCAGTGTGACTTTGTTTATGCTGGAGTGAACATTAGTCTCCCTGCTCTTCCAAACATTTCACAATAATTCATTGTGTTTGGTGCTTGTAGATTGAGTGTGACTGGAGTGGTAGAGGCAGTGATTGAGGCAATGGTATTTAATAACATACATGTTAATAATAGTACATATTATTAATAATATGTACTATTATTATTTATAACATATGTTATTAATACATACATGTTAATAATAATACACGTCATTAATAACAACATGTATTATTATTATTTATAACACATATGTTATTAAATACCACTGCCTCAACCGCTGAATTATTGTGAAATGTTTGGAAGAGCAGGGAGACTAATGTTCACTCCAGCAAAAACAAAGTCACACTGACGATGTGTCAACCACTCCCTCGTATTTTTGTACAATTTCCTTCAATTATATCGTATTTATTATTATTATTATTATTATTATTATTATTACTATTGTTATTATTAGCAATAGCAGAAATGTTCGATTCTTTGCTGTGTTCAAGAATAAACACATGATGTCACCGTCTAATACCTTTCCTAATAGCCATTCCAATATGCAGTCATGAATGGGTTTACATTATTTATTCTGTAGCTTAATAGCAAATAATGAACAAACAAAACACTCACCACACTGAGTGGTGGGAGGGCTGGCTGCCAGTTGCAGGGGTCGGAGGGAGGGAAGTAGGGACTCGCAGTGGTGGAGTCTGTGGTATTTAGTAACATACATGTTATTAAATAACATACATTATTAAAGTATAACATGTATATATTTAGTAAAATTTACAATGTTTTCATGTATTTTATGATCATTCATTGTTCAACAAGTTAAGGAAGCAGTATTGTAATACATTTCCCTACAATATACTGGGGCACCAAACATTCATGGTTTTTCAACATTCGTGAGGCTCTTGATCCCCTAACCCTCGCGAATGTTGAGGAAGACCTGTATACCCGAATAAACTTACTAACTTACTTACTTACTAACAGACCACCATATGGTGAATTTTGTTTGTTATCAGACAATTCATAATGAAGTACACCTGCTATACAAAACCGTCCTCGAACTAATTTGCTCAGACGAGATGTGTTGTCTGTGCACAATCAAAATGACAGCAACAAAGACGCAAAGACACTCAGTTTGTGTGTGAAGAATGTAAGGTACCTCTGTGCATGATACCTTGTTTCATGGAGTTCCACAAGCTGCTGCAGTTCTAAAAACATGTCCAGTGATTGTACATATGTAAATATATAATAGAACATTAGTATTATACAAGATTTGTGCATGTTTATTGTAATAAACAAAAGGTGGTAAATATTATAATAACTTTAGTGCAGTTATTGTGTTCAATACAGTGAGTGTGTGTGTGTGTGTATATATATATATATATATATATATATATATATATTATATATATATATATATATATATATATATATATATATATATATTATATATATATATATATATATATAATATATATACATACACACACACACACGCACACATACATTATATACAGAATTGGTCTCACAGGCCACAAATGTTACTAGAAAAAGAAAAAAAATTAGAAAAGAAAAAAGTATAAAAAACGTAAAATAAAGAAATGCGAGTTTGTGGAAATCGCCAATGTTGCAGTCACCCGGTCATTTTGGGTCAACTTCTCGCCTCTGTATCTTAGTAAGTAATGATCAGAACATTTTTTTTTTATTACCTTCACAAAAAAATAATCTTTAATTCTGTAAGAAAAACTAATTTTTTTTTTTTTTTTTTTTCAAAATTTCTTGGACACTGGGGCACCCCTTCAGATTTTGCCTATGGACCCTGAAAGGGTTAAAACCAACCTACGATGCGTTTCAGTGTAAAAATTTGACCTCGACGTACATTGAAAAACTCAACCTACAGCATTTGTCCGGTATGCGTCCACGTGTCTGTGTGGCCTGAGCGCGCCTCAGCTGGCCTGCCTTCAGTTAGTGTGCCATTGTTTACAAGCCAGAGCGGTCGCTCCCACGCATATATTCGGAACATTTTCTATTTTTAAAGTTTTTTAAGTGTTTTAACTGCTAAATATGCCACCATGGGCCCAAACAAAGCTTCTAGTGCCAGCCCTTATTTACCCCTATCTCACCTATGGAATTTGTGCATGGGGCTCAACAACAATTAACCATCTCAGACCACTAATTACCCAACAAAAGGCTGCAGTTAGAATGATAACAAATTCTCACTACAGGCAGCACACTCCACCAATATTCAATACACTAAACCTACTCACCATACAAAACATCCATACTTATTACTGCAACTATTACATACATAGAACACTTAACTCTGATATTAACCCTCCCCTCAAACATCTCCTTGCCAACCTCAACAGAACACATGACCATAACACAAGGCACAGATCACTCTTTGATGTTCCTCGTGTCCATCTCACACTATGCAAAAACTCAATGCACATAAAAGGCCCTAAAATCTGGAATTCATTACCTGTAAATATAAAAGAAACACTACCTGTTTATAAATTCAAGTCTCTTCTCAAAGATCACTTACTCACCCAAAACCAAATAAATACTGAATAACTGAACCTTATAATTGTATATCTTAAATGTTTCTCACAATTATATCACATAAATGTTAAACCTAAAACCGAATCTAACTTTATTATTTTTAAATACACTACCTAACAGAATCCTTCATATGACTGAATGCAACCATATGACCTGTCTTTGTAATACTCACTTGTGCTTTATAGTAATCTGTTTACATTAATGTTTTATCACTGATTTCATCATTGCTTAGTTAATCTTAAGTTAATTTTAAGCCAGCCCGTAATGCTATGCATAGTATAAGTGGCTTTGGCATGCTGCTCTTATCTGTATTTTTTTGTACCTCTGTATGTGTGCTCAAATTGGTAATAAATAAATAAATAAATAAATAAAATAAATGCATTCAACATTGCCACAATAAGCCTGAGTCACCTAGACATGAGAGAAGGGGTGTGAGCACTCACTGTGCGCCATATTAAAATAATTGGGGATGCCTAGGTACCATATGCTCTTTTTTCCTATTAAAAAAAGAATTTTTTCTCTCAAAAAATTTGGGGCGCTACGTGAGTGAACGTATATACATGTATACGTTTGGACCGTTTAACCCCTTCAGGGTCCAAGGCCAAAATCTGAAGTGGTTCTCCAGTGTCCAAGAAATTTTGAAAAAAAAAAAAATTATTTTTTCTTACAGAATTAAAGAGCATATTTTTGTGAAGGTAATAAGACAAAAAAAAAAATTCTGATCAGTACTTACCGAGATACAGTGCCAAGAAGTTTGTCGAAAATGATGTGGTGGCGGCAACATCGACGAATTCCACATACGCGCATTACATTATTTTGCGGTTTTTGTTGTTTTTTTCTTTTCTTTTCCAATTTTTTTCTATTCCTACTAACATTTGGGGTCTGAGAGACCAATACTGTATATAATGTATATATATAAACTCTCTGTATTGAACACAATAACCGCACAAAAGTTATTATCATATTATTGTTTACCACTGTTGTTTATTACAATAAACATGCACAAATCTTGTATAATACTAATGTTCTATCATATATTTACATATTTACAATCACTGGACATGGTCTTAGAACTGCTGGAGCTTGTGGAACTCCTTGAAACAAGGCACCATGCACAGAGGCACCTTACATTCCTCACACATAAACCGAGTGTCTTTGCGTCTTTGTTGCCGTCTTTTTGTTTGTGCACAGACGATGCATCTCTTCTGAGCAAATTTCTTCTGAGTTGAAGGAAGTTGTATTATGAAATGATCACCTTCCCTCCTCAAACGCTTGGGTATATCCTGAGGAATTCGAGGACCGTGTTGTATAGCAGGTGTTGTTACCTGGTACTTCATTATGAGTTGTCTGACAACAGACAAACAAAATTCACCATACGGTCTGTTGCCAGTCTTTATTTGGTACATATTATATGCATTCAGCATTGAAATGTCCATGAGATGGAAGAAAAGTTTCATGTACCACTTGTAACTCTTACGAACACAGTCAACAAAACCAATCTGCATGTCACATTTGTCAACCAAGCGCATGTTTTGTGTATAATCAATCACTGTCACGGGTTTTCGAATATGTTCATTAGTCACTCTATCAACTTTACCACTGTCTTGCATTTCATTACGGTGAATGGTTGTCAACAATGTGACATCTCGTTTGTCATGCCACCGTAATGCCATGATGTCATTGGCAGTAAACACCTGCGTTGAGCCTGGGCATATGTTTACAATTAGAACGCACTGTGCCACACACATCTGTCTTGTTCACTCGCATGAAATCACTGAGTAATGGGCTTGTGTACCAGTTATCGGTATATAATGTATGCCCCTTACCAACTACGTCACCTGAGATACCCAATAACATCTTGGTATCTTTCAATGTTTTACTACCCGTGTATACAACAATATCCAACACCAGGCCACTGTCACAATCACAGAGTACAAACAGTTTTATACCAAAGCGTTTCCTCTTGCTCGGGATATACTGCTTGAATGACAGTCTACCTTTGAACAAAATCAAAGACTCATCAATTAAAAGATTCTTGAATGGATAAAAGTATATGCTGAACTTTTGTTTGAGATACATGAAAACATTTCTAATCTTGTATAACCTGTCACTTCTGTCAGGCCTGGTTTTGTCAGAAGTGCAACATACGTAAGAGTAGGATAAACCTGTTCACTGGTATGATTTCACTGAAGACCGGGGTAGAAATTAGCCGATCTGTGGACCAGTATGCTTTTATATTATGCTTATAGACGTGAAACATAAGCATTATTGTTGCAAAAAGCAAATACATTTCTGCAACAGTCGTCTCTTTCCACCTGTGTAGTCTTGACTGTGGTGATAAGATCGTATTTGCCATGGTGTACTCAAAATACTTATTACTTTCCCTGACAATTTCCATCAATGGCTGGTCAAAGAATAATTCAAAGAATTCCAGTTCATTGGCTGTGGTTCCAAGGGGACAAGTAGGTAGAATTCCACTTTGAGAATCATCAAAGTGGTGAGGCTTGGGAACAAAATTGGGATTTTGCTGCCAATCCCACATACGGTTTGCTGGTGGATACTGGACATCATAGGCTGGTTGTGCGGGTGGTTGTGGTGGGCTGGTGGCTGGCGCTCCGCTTTGTCCTTGAACTGACGAGTCATCAGCGTGGGTCCCAGCGTGGCCTCGTGAGTCACGCATGGCGGTGCCACTACCATCACCACTAACACCATCCACTGATGCCTGTGGTCTATCCATGCCAAGTGTAGCCACATCATCCTCACTATCACTACCTAAAACTGGATTTCGGCCGATTTTTTGGCCGAAAATCTAACCTGGATTTCAGTCAGCAACTTGCAAATCAGCCATACTGGATGCGTCTGCCCGCCACTCCGCTGTGTTAGGGAGTCAAGTCTAACTGTCTCTGGGCGAGTGAGCAAGACTCCACACATTCATTCATCCAAATATTTCGTTGTAATCCATTTTTTTTTTTTTTTTTTTTTGAGGTTATCGAGTGCAACTGTGAAGTAAGCTACCATGGGCCCAAAGAAAGTTTCCAGTGCCAGCCCTTTGGTAAAAAGAGTGAGCAACACGATAGAATTCAAGAAAGAAATTGTAGCAAAGTACAAAAGTGGTGTACGTGTGCTGGAGCTTGCCGTGATGTATGGGAAATCCAAATCAACAATCACTTTCATCCTGGCAAAGCAAGTAGAAATCAAGGAAGCTAATGCTGCAAAAGGGATAAATATGCTAGCAAAACAATAATCACTAATAATCGAAGATGTGGAGAAATTACTACTGGTGTGAATCAACGCTAAAAAATTAGCGGGAGACAGTGTTGTGGAGTCGATCATTTGTGAAAAGGCAAGGCAGTTGCATGCGGATCTCGTGAATAAAATGCCTGGAATGAGTGCTGATGTTTGTTAATTTAAGGCCAGCAAAGGCTGGTTTGAGAGATTTAAGAAGTGTAGTGGCATGCACAGTGTTGTAAGGCATAGCGAGGCTGCAAGTTCAGATAAACGTGCGGCTCAAGAATTCGTGCATGAATTCAAGGAGTACATAGAGGCTGAAGGATTCCTCCCCAAATGAGTGTTCAATTGTGACAAAACAGGCCTCTTTTAGAAGAAAATGCCAAAGAGGACCTACATCACGCAGGAGGAAAAGGCACTGCCAGGACACAAGGCTATGAAGGACAGGCTTACTCTTTTGTTCTGTGGTAACACTAATGGGGATTTCAAAGTGAAGCCTTTACTGGTGTATCACTCTGAAAAATCCCAGTGTGCTCAAGAAAAACAATGTCGTCAAGAGTAAATTGTGTGTTGTGGGTCACAAGGCAAATTTTCATTGACTGGGTCCACGAAGTGTTGGGCCCGAGTGTGAAAAAATACCTCCAGGAAAATAAATTGCAGCTCAAGTGCCTCCTGGTACTGGACAATGCTCCTGCTCATCCTCTAAACTTGTTAGACCAATTACCTGTGGAGTTGAGTTTTATAACAGTGAAGTTCTTGCCTCCTAACACCACTCCTCTCGCCCAGTCCATGGACCAGCAGGACACTGATAACTCCAAAAAACTCTGCATGAAAGCAATGTTTCACTGCTTTGAAGTGAACTCAGACACTGACCCATGATTGACCCTAAGAGAGTTCTGGAGGAAGCACTTCAATATCCTCTTTTGCATGTGCCTTATAGGTAAGGCTTAGCAGGCAGTGACTTCCAGGACTTTGAACTCTGCTTGAGGAAAATTGTGGCCAGAATGTGTCCTCGACAAGGCTTTCAAAGGGTTTGAGGCTGACCCTGACCCTGTCAACCCTCTGCCTTTTGTGGAATCTATTGTGTCCTTGGGGAACTCCAAGGGGTTGGAGGCGAGTAGCGAGGATGTGGAAGAGTTAGTGGAGGACTACAGGGAAGAGCTAACCACTGAAGAGCTGCAAGACATTCATCTGCAACAGCAACAGATCACAGCTGAGGATTATTATTATAATCAAAAAGAAGCGCTAAGCCACAAGGGCTATACAGCGCTGCAGGGTAGGGAAGGAAGCGAGGGTATTGGATGGCAGAAGGGAGGAGGGATGATCAGCAGGTTACAGAAAACAGCGGGGCAGGGGATAGTACGGGGGTAGAGGGTAGCAAGAGATTGAAGTAGAAAGGGCTGAAGGTATCAGAATTTGTGAAGTCAGTCCAGTTGTTGTCACAAAGTCAATGAAAGGAGTCCGGCTGAAGGTGGGTCCATCAGCGTAGAAGAAGGAAAAGAGAGAGTAGCGGAGCAAAGACCGACGACAGCGGTAAATTCTGCGTGCTCAGTGATAAAGTGGGCAAGTCCAACAGAATGTGGCTGATCTGATATGGAGCTTGGCAATTCTCACAGAGAGGAGCATGACCTCACCATGAGATATCCATGAGTAAGACGAGTATGGCCAATGCGAAGACGGGAGAGAGTAGTCTCCCACCCTCGACACTGGTGATAAGAAGACGCCAGTAACCTATACTCGGTTTAATAGATTGAAGTTTGTTGCCGAGCATAGTAGAAACCAACGTTGTTGCCGACCGGGTGTGGAAGGTGGGAGATATTGCAGCAAAATAGTCCATAAATGAATACCTCTATAAGAAACTGGTAGGTCATTACTGCTGACCGAGCAGCAGTGTCTGCTGTTCATTGCCTCTGTACGACAACATGACCAGGGACCCCAACAAAAAACAATATCTTATGCTTGGTAAAGAGCGGGCGTAGCCAAGTTGGATACGGAAGGACTAAGGGGTGAGGTTACAATTTTTTTGTATAGCCTGTAAAGCACTAAGGGAGTCTGAGACAACCACAAATGATGACACAGGCATGATGCAATACGGGGATAAGTGCTGTAAGGATGGCAATACAATTCAGCAGTAAAAATACTAGCCGAAGATAGTAAAATGCCCTTGTACGACGCTGTCCTAAACACTGCTGCGAATCCTACGCCGTCAGAAGACTTAGAGCCATCTGTGTACACGCAATTGTGCATGAGAATGAAGTGAAAGTGGTCAAGGAAAAAGAGAGCGGGAAGCGACCTAGACAGTTGGGGCGTGCGGGGGGGGGGGGGGGGGGGGGGGGGGGGGGGGGAGCAAGGGAGGGAGAAGAACAACTCGAACAGCTGAACTTCCGCAGGGGGAGGGAAAAGTGAGATGCTACATGTACATAGAAAGGTGGTAGTTGAAGAGAAGACAAGAGCGAATGAAGGCGAAGAGAGAAGGGACGGAGTAAACAGGGGCGGCGAACAAATAATGTCTCTATAATATCAGTGACCATTCTATAAATGGAAGGATTGCGGAGATCATGAGAGCGTACATAGTAGCGCAGGCAATGGGCATCACGGCGATCGGATAAGGATGGAACGTTCGCTTCTGTATAGAGGCTCTCGACAGGGGAAGAGCGAAAACAGCACCAAGGCATAAACGTAATCCTTGGTGATGAATGGGGTTAAGGCTAGAGAGAGTAGCAGGAGATGCCGCTGAATAGATCTGGTCACCATAATCAAGTTTCGATAAAATAAGGGTGGAATGTAGGCGGAGGAGGGTTCGACGATCAGCTCCCCATGAAAGATGAGCAAGGGTTTTAAGAAGGTTCAGCCGGCTGTGACAAGTTGCCTTCACAGAGGTAATGTGAGGTTTCCAGGATAACCTACGAACAAAGAGGAGGCCCATAAACTTGACTATCACGTTCAGGGATACGGGAGCCATAGAGGTACAAAGGATGATCGGAGATGACAGAGCGTCTAGTGAAAGTAATTTGGTGGGTTTTAGTGCTGGAAAATTTAAACCCACGTGTGGTGGCCCAATTGGAAACACGGTCGACTGCATGTTGGAGAGAAACTAATGAGGTGACAGTCAGCGCCTGCACAGGCAATAGCGAAGTCATCAACATAGAGTGATGACCAAATATTTGATGGAAGACTAGAGGCCAAATCATTAATAGCAAGGAGAAAAAGTGTTGTGCTCAGAACACATCCCTGGGGGACACCTTCAGCTTGGATAAAGTCCGGGGAGAGCACATTATTAACCCGAACACGGAAATGCCTGTCAGTTAAAAAGTTCTTAAGGAAGGATGGTAGATTGCCTCGAAGGCCTAAGGAGTGGGCTTGGGCTAAAATATTATACCTCCAAGTTGTGTCATATGCCTTCTCAAGGTCAAAAAATATGGCAATAACTGAGTGGTTATTCGCAAAGGCATTACGAACATACGTATCCAAGAGTAGTAAGGGGTCTACGGTAGAACGTCCCTTACGAAAGCCATATTGACGAGTGGAGAGACTTGTGCGTCTCTAAATACCACACTAAACGTCTATTTACTAGGCGTTCCATTACTTTGCGTTCCATTACTTTGCAAACTGCACTGGTAAGAGCAATGGGGCGATAGTGGGAGGTTTCATGTCCCGTAGTGCCTGGTTTGCGGAAAGGGAGAACAATGGCGGATTTCCACAGCTGTGGAAGAACTCTTTGTGACCAAATAAGATTGTAAAGGCATAATAGGACTGCAAGGGCTGACTGATGTAAATGTTGTAGCATACGAATATGAATGTCGTCGGGCCCAGCTGCCGATGATCGGCAAGCTGAGTGTGTTGCCTCCAGTTCTTGAAGTGTACAAGGCACATTATACTGTTCTTCTCTGAGAGAAGGGAAAAATCCAGGGTGCTAACTCTCTGGCAGACTTTGAGGAAAGAAATGAGGGGCATAGATGGAGTCCCTGAGAAATACGGACCAGATGATTGCCAATTTCATTGGCAACATCTAGTGGGTTTGCTATATCAACACCGGCAACCCGCAGAACAGGAGCGGGTCAGGAGAATATTTACCACTCAGTTTTTGTACTTTTTTTCCCGACTGCACTATAAA
>NW_026471867.1:0-11292 GCF_026875155.1 Cherax quadricarinatus | reverse complement strand
AACGATTAAAAGATTGGCGAAAAGGGGGAATCACAGATTTATGCCGACTAAGTCAATCAACCATGAAAGAAATACAAGGAAAGTGAAGATAATTATATGAAAAGAGATATATAGAGAGAAAAAATATAGTTTAGTTTTTAAGGAGAATTCGATAGCAATGGCTATACCAGCCTTGTTACTGTGGGCACTCGACCAGGATATATCACAGCGGCAGACGACTGCATCCCTAATACTGAATTTTGACTCCAGCTACCCATGGCAGTTCAGCTGTATTCTCTTCTTTAATATGGTAAATTCACGTTCAAAACGTATTATTCAATCATTCTTCTAGCGATATATATACATCTACTCCGCACTTTGTTTTGATTATGAGAGCGTTTGACAAAGTGAGAATGAATCTGGCGAGTAGCATATGAAGAGGCAAGCAAGAACCGAGGTCGACCCTTGCAATGTTTAATAATTAAATACACACACACACCACACACAAACACACAGACACGTGCAAACATACTCATACAAACACACAGTAACGCATGCACACAAACCACACTTAAACACCTATAAATCCCCAGTAAACCACTAGCTTATAACTTATCTCTTGATGACCTTTTCAGCCCGACAAGACAACGAGGAAGGTGTTTCCAAGAACCTAGAGAAATGCATCCTCACCTTCCTTCAGCTCCACCTGACTTGCTCGATGAGTATAAAGCCCTCAGGAAGCAGCTCTGTAAAGAAGAAACCTCTTCCTAGCCGCAGGGTGGAGGCTTCCATAAAAATAAAGGTATAAAGCAAACCAAAACATCCTAGATATGTCTTAGACTTTCAGAACATTTAGATTTATAAAGATGTGTTTTGAATCGTGTTAAAAATTAAGTAAAGTCTTCACAACACACTGCAGGGGATTCTTCACCTATTTTCCCCAGATAACTGAAAAAGTTAGTTAAATTAGCTGAATCAGAAAAGTTTCTGCAGAACTTTCCTATCCTCAGTCAAGGACTTAAAATTCCTGCACTGAAGGATATAAGATAGTCACGAGTCGTACAATTAAAACTTGAAATTGGAGTTTGGTGCTAACAAGCCAGCAATTTTTTGATGGTGGCCAGGACTGCTGTCCGGAGGTTTTCTTTGACCGTTGACATGTTCCCTGTAATGTGGCCTCTGCCCCGGTGAAGCCTGAATTCAGCTGTGAGAATTTACCAGATGTAGTAAACAATGAGCACGTCTAAAATTTAGAAAAATCAAGTGGGAAAACTGTTTCTCCACACGGTAGCTTTAAGAAATAAACCCGCTCCACGTCAGTCAGACTATGCTGATCAAGGCCAAATCAAATCGAAAAAGAGTTTGAGAATTTATGTAGTGCCCCAGAGAGGTATTACACCAAAATACAAATTGATCCGAAATTGGCCATTACAGTTCCTGATACTCAGCGAGGCTCTTTTTTCGAAGATACACAATTGTTGAAGGGTTTATATCGTTCAAAATAAGGTATTCAAAGTGGGTTACACAAAAGCCCAATTTTTAAGTGGTATCCTCTTCAGGTATAACGTCCCGCAGCGTCAGCAGTGTGAACAGCGTCAGCAGTGTGAACAGCGGTAAAATGATGAGTCTGAACATATAATTTAGTATTAGGAATATTGTCACGCATTGAAGTCGAATTTTCATTTATGTCGAACCAGGATATGAAAAAAAAGAAATAAAATGAAGCATATGTAGAAACGGTGATTGATGACTCCTAATTTTCTGGGAAGGAAACACTTGGGAAGATTGGGAGATCATCTAGAGATATAAAATGATTAGGCGAAGTTTAAACAAAATGTGTTTGGAAATCGACGGGGCAACTAATTAAATTCAGGGAAGTCAGGAAGCAGCTGTAAAGCACAGGATAAATGAAGAAAGTAAATGCAAGAGATCACAAGGCAAAAACAATGTGTGAAAGCGATGATTCTTTCTGGTATTCGTACCGTATGTACAGTAGAAAAAACGACGGAATTGGATCCAATGAACAACGGACAGGTGAATAGAACACCATGGCAAATTTCAGCAGCATGACCGAATTATAAACAAATATTGTTAGTAAAACGTTGTCTCAGTAAATATTTTGCTCTGCATGTGTGTCAATTTCGTTCATTCTGTCGGCTATGTGCTCTCTCACTCCGTCAACAGCACAGCACAAGAAATGCCATAAGAGCCTTAAAAGGATGAAACATTAGACGCTCAGTTGAGGCTAAATCTCACGAGAATATGAGATTGGTGGAACATGGTTTTATAGATAACACATTAACACAACGAATTTCTCATTCCAGCCAAAAAACTGGGCACGGACTTGTATACGAAGGAAGCTGCTAGCAACAAGTGGAGTCATTAACTGGTGTATAATACCAGATTCTGCATTTAAAAGTGTAAATGCAGTACTGCACTTGAGGAACAGGTGAAAGTTCATTCACAGAGACCCCTGGCCAACCAGACAATATTATTAGGAGAAAGTAATTGTCAAATGTTATTTTTTTGAGTGTTGCTTTGAGAGTGTCAGTCAGCACGAAAGGGTTGAATGATTATCTAGATTTAAAAAGACATTTAAGTCTAAGTTGACAACATGTTACTTCTGAAAACTTATGAAAAGATTCTCAGAGTAAGACTATGTTTTAAAGGACAAATTTCCCAGCACGTGAATTTAAATGAGCTTGGTGACTAAAATTGATGTAATATCAGGGAACTCTGGAGTAGCAGGCGCTCTACGCTGGCCAGCATCAATTGACACTATGTTATGACAGAGGCAAGACCTGTCCATGTTATACCACAAGAAAAAGTATTCACATGTCAGCAGTTCTCAACTCTGTTCATGGCTACAACGTAATATCCATGAAGGAGTTTCTGAGTACGAGAGCTTTAGCCTGGTAACTAAAGCTCTCGCTTCACACGGAAAGTGTCTGGGTTCGATTCCCAGGGAGGGTAGAAACATTGGGCGTGTTTCTTTACACCGGTTGTCTATGTTCATCCATCAGGAAAATGGGTACCTGGGTGTTAGTCGACTGGTGTGAGTCGCATCCTAAGACAAAAGTGACCTTATTTGCCCGGAATGCTCAGCATAACAAGTAGTATGTCAGTGATGTCAGTTAGGCAGGTATACCTTGTACATGTACTTGTAGTAAATAAAGATATTATTATCACTATTATTATATTAAACTTATATCTGGTCAGAGACCTGGCCTCAGTTAACAGACGGTGGATCGAGCCTCAAACATTCCTTGTGGTGAAGTTAAATATTATTTTAATAAATAACATGATAGAAATCATTAAAATGAAGTACACTAATTAAACAGGTTCTTTGCTAATTAAGTATAATACTCAAAATTAAAAAAAAAAAATCTCTAATGGCAAAGAACGAAAAACATTGAAAAGATTCAGCACATGTAAAAAAAAAAGTACCAAAAATCAGCTTTCATATTTTTTTTTTGTAATTTGACTTTAATATGTATTTGTACATATGTGATATGCAAAACAGCCACTGTGAAAGAATAGAGAAATTCCAAGCGCTTTCGTGACTCCTCACATTATCAAGGAACAATAAGTTCCTTGATAATGTGAGTAGTCACGAAAGCGCTTGGAATTTCTCTATTCTTTCACAGTGGTTGTTTTACATATTCTGAAATCACCTGTTTACTGTGATCTTATTTGTACATATATGTGATATGTATTAGTTTTTGCAGTTTGAAGAAAGAAATGCTGGTGTCGCTTCAAGAAAAATATATATTCTCAATTAAAAAAAACAATTTCAAACCTGAGAAAATTTTCAGTGAAGTTAAATTTATGAAGAGGAAGAAATATCTACAAAATACGAAATGAAATGTATTCAATTTTGGTTTTTTTTTTTTTTTTGGGGGAAGAAGGGGAATATTTTTTGTACTTTTTTGATAGACATCAACGACCACAAGGGAAGGATTTACTTTAAGGAATCAGCTAAAAATTATAGGCATCAACGACCACAAGGGAAGGATTTACTTTAAGGAATCAGCTAAAAATTATAGGCATCAACGACCACAAGGGAAGGATTTAATTTAAGGAATCAGCTAAAAATTATAGGCATCAACGACCCAAGGGGAGGATTTACTTTAAGGAATCATTTAAAAATTTAGGCATCAAGCCACAAGGGAAGGATTTAATTTAAGGAATCAGCTAAAAATTATAGGCATCAACGACCACAAGGGAAGGATTTACTTTAAGGAATCAGCTAAAAATTATAGGCATCAACGACCACAAGGGAAGGATATTTAATTCTAAGGAATCAGCTAACAATTATAGGCATCTACGAACAACAAGTTGGGAAGGATTTACTTAAGGAATCAGCTAAAAAATTATAGGCATCAACGAACCACAAGGGAAGGATTTTACTTTAAGGAAATTCACGCTAAAATTATAGGCTTCAACAGACCACAAGGGAAGGATTTAAGTTTAAGGAATTACCTATAAATTAATCATGGCAATGGAAAAGATTCAAATATGTACGAGAGATAACTGGATCCAAAAATTGAAAATTATTAGGTTTGTTCGCTTCATACCATCCATGTTGCTTCTAGGAGACAGTTAATGAAAAGTTAAGTGTAGTTTTAAATATAGGTTAGATTAAATACCATGAGGGTGTGGGTGGGTGTGAGTTGAACCTGACTAGTTGTGTTGCTGGGGTCTGTTGCGTGCTCTATCCTTGGAGTGGTGGTGACCAGACTGGGTGGGTCATTGGGCTAATCCGGGGGGGGGGGACATGGACCTGCCTCCGCATGGGTCAGTAGGCCTGTTGACAGTGTTCTTACTTTCTCTTATGTTATTTGCATTAAGCAAAGGAAGAATAATCAGTGAATCAATATTGTTATCCCTCTTGTTGGAATTCCTCGTTAAGGGTCATCAGCGGTAAATAATGGAGACTTTAAACTTACAAACAAGTTCAATCAGGATATGGGATGAAAAGTTTTAGAAGAAGTAAGAACTTAGAAATAGAAAAATTTACTATTTATGAAGCCAAATTTGTGGGTAATAATACTATGGAAAACTAGGATCAATGGAAGCAATTGACACTTCACAATACGTATTCAATGAATAAGACAAAAATGAAGCAAAGTTTAAACAAATGTGTCTTATATATAAACTTAGATAAATAAATTCACCTCTGGCGTGAAGCCATGATCTGTTGTTTACCAATTTATAGCTAGAGATCACCAGCTATATCATAATAAAAAATAATATGATTTCAAATTTCTTTATTGGCATTTGGAAGAGGAATTTGAGTGTTAAAAGTATGAAAGGAAAGAGTGATGTAGGTATCAGCAGGATGCTTGAAATAAAACTAAAAATGCAGAACAATAATTTTGATTTGGAAAAAACATTTTTATCTGTGGGGAATTACGCCACTTCTCTCCATCAGCCAGCACTATGAACTAACGAGACAAGAGCCTTTCCAGGGTTTTACCACATCCGAGGACAACTGAAAAGCCCAGAAAGTTTGGGTGTCTCTCGTTGGGTGTTGAGGGGATGACATATTGACCTCCTCCATTAACATTATGAGATTAGAAAAGTACCGAGAAAAATCTGCGATGTCTTAACAAAGACTCTTAAGCCTGTAACAACGAAATCAGAGGTTGTGCGGGAAGGTCAATTCGAAGGGTCCAAAACAAGGAATGTAAAGTTGATGGAATGTAGCTTTCTTTTTAGATCTTTTCTTTATAGAATCCTCTTTCTCTATTTCAGATAGAAAATTTCCTATTTCAGTTCAAATCAACAACCAGAAATGGGAAATATAATAGGAATATTAAGTAAAGTAGGTAGCATAAGAAGGTGTTTGTAACATATAGAGACGAATGGTCGTACTGTACAGGATGATCAAAAGTGTTGGCAAGGATTGGGAATGAGCTGATAACAAATCCTTTCCCGTCAACGCGCCACCCTACGAAATTATGCATTTTATTGCAACCTCAGCAGAACACATGAACATTAACAAGGCACAGATCACTCTTTGATGTTCCCCGTGTCCATCTTACTCAATGTGAAAAACTCAATTCACATAAAAGGCCCAAATATCTGGAATTCATTACCTGGTGAATATAAAGGAAATACTCTTATTATCAAATTCAAGATCTTAAAAATCAATTAACTCAACCTAACTTAAATAAATATGAATAACTAGAATCTCATAAAATGTATAAATTGTTGACCATATCATACACTGTTTTTTTTACCAATTACATTAACCTAATAGAAATATCCATTCTCTTGAATGCACCGTAACTCATCTAAATGTCATATTGACCTGTTTCTGCACTAAAATTCATTGATTTACTCGCCCCTGACGTGTGACAGACACCCCCCCTCCCCAGCAACCTTCCCCCCCCCCCCCCCCCCCCCATTGATTAGATTATATTTACATTGTTATGCTACAAATTTGTCACAACTTTAATGCTTTTTGAAATATTCATTGTACCTCTTATAATTTGTTTACTGTAATTTTTAACACTGAATATATCATTGCTTAGTTAATCTTAAAGCCTGCCCATAATGCCCTGATACAAGGGGCTTTTGGCATGTACATCCAATCACTTTATTTCATTGTACAACTTGTATTCATGTCACAAAAAAAAAAAATAAAAAATTACACGAGGGGGTTGAACGGATATTTTCAGTAGGAGAAAAACGCGATTATCTAAGTTGACGCGTTCTCTTGCATACTTCTAGAAGACTTCTGTAAGGAAGACTATACACTGAAGAGCAAATTAACCTAAATACGAGTTTAGTTGTGCATGTCAGTTGAGAGAGACAGAGTGTCAACCTTTCATATGGTATTTAAATAAGAAATAGCTTGCATTGAGTGTATTTTTTTTATTTTATATAATTACTAGACCAATATAAACCGAGTTATTTTGGTTTATTAAGTTTATAACTAAACACCCACATGTAACTTTTCCACGTTTATAGTGTCATTAACAAAATAGGATGCATGTATTGATGTTAATTATTTGTAATAATCAAAATATGATGTTATCATAAGATAACTGGAAACAATATCCAATTCATACAAGCACCATATACCAATATTGACTTGCCAAGTCGATGAAAACTCTGATAGACGAGAGACTGAGGATTTAATGTCATTCAGTTACTTCAAAAAAAATTGCCTTGTAGAGAATTGTTAATTACAAAAAGGCAATTTCTATTATTGCAACATTTTAAATGCAGTATATGATTTAAAAGAGCAACAAAGATCATTTTTAGGTTTTAAGATTTATTCCACATCTCCAAAATAAGGAAAAATAAGAGCAAATCAGACTGGGCAGCATCAGAAGGAATTGTAAAGAGAAGCTCGAACGTCAAACCAAACTGTTTGCAGTTGAAAGTTAAGTGATGTGCAGAAAACTCTGAGTGATCACCAACAGCCTCGCTAGTTAGAGACTGTGCTGATATGAGTGATCAAAAGATCATGCATACACCATGTGGTGGATGGCCCATACTGGTTTAGCACTTTACGAAACACGCCCGTACCCTTGCTAGCTGATTCGCAGATGCTGGATCAACCCCCATGTCACTGTGTGGATGAAGGATCTACAAGAGTTTAGCGCCTCACAAGAAGAAATTAAATTAATGAACACAAAGCAAAGAGATAATAACTATTAGATGACGTCCAATAAGTAAGAATCCTAGAAGAAAGAATTTTAAGTGGCTGCATTTTTTTTCATCCGTCAACTTTCCGTTTTAAGAACATAAGAACATAAGAACGAAGGAACACTGCAGCAGGCTTACTGGCCCATGCGAGGCAGGTCCAAGTCTCCTACCGGCTTAAGCCAATGCACCCAACCTAGTCAGGTCAGGTCACCTTGACTTAAGGGAGGAACACGGCAACCGTCCTGGTAGCACAAGCTAATCAGGTCCAACTCACACCCACTCATGTATTTATCCAACCTATTTTTAAAGCTACACAACGTTCTGGCCTCTAGGACTGTACTTGGGAGTTTTGTTCCACCTCATCCATAAATCTATATACCAAACCAGTACTTTCTTTATCCTTCCCTGGAATCTGAATTTTTCTAACTTAAAACCATTGTGCGAGTTCCTGTCTGATAGGATATTTTCAGGCCACACTATTTACATCCCCTTTATTTATTCCTGTCTTCCCAAGTTATACACCTCAATTCATATCCCCCTTAATTCTACGCTTTCTAGAGAGTGCTGATCCAGGGCCCTTAGTCTATCCTCATAGGGAGGTTATCTGATACATGGATCAACTTTGTCATCCTCCTTTGTACTTTTCAGAGCATTTATATCCTATTCTGTAATAGGTGACAAAACTGTGCAGTATAATCTAAATGAGGCCTAAACCAAGGATGTATAGAGTTGAGAACAACCTGAGGACTCCTATTATTTATGCTTCTTGATATGAAGCAAGGATTCTATTAGCTTTATTGCGACACACTTTATGCACTGTTGTCTTGGTTTCAGATTACTGCTAACCCAGAACTCCTAAATCTTTTTCGCAATCGTAATATTAAGATCTTACATTATTTAGTTAATATGTGGCATGGTTATTGTCCTGTCCAAACATTAGAACTTTGCATTTGTCTATAGTATACTGCATCTGCCACCCTACGACAATGCATCAGTCTATTAAATCTCCTTGGAGTGCTCTAATGTCCTCGTCAGGTATGAATTCAACGGGCCTATTTTGTGTCATCGGCAAACTTTTGATGTCGCTCTTTATGCCCTCATCTATGTCGTTTATGTATATTGTGAACAGCAGGGGCCCAACACTGACCCTGTGGAACACCGCTCGTGACGCTTCCCACTCTGATTTCTCCCCGTTTATGCAAACTCTCTGCTGCCTATTTGTCAACCATGCCTCTATCCAGGAAAAAATGTCTCCTCCTATTCCATGTGCCTTAATTTTCCTCAATAGTCTCTGATGTGGGACCCTGTCAAAAGCCTTACTAAAGTCCATATACACAATATCATATTCATTACATGATCTACCTCCTCAAATACCTTAGTGAAAAAAAGTTAATAAATTCGTAAGGCAGGAACGCCCCTTTGTAAAACCATGCTGAGATTCGTTGATTAATTTATGCTTTTCAAGGTGGCTACGAACTGCCTCGGCAATTATTGATTCCATAAATTTTCCCACTATGGAGGTTAGGCTTATTGGTCTATAGTTCGAAGCTAAGGACCTGTCACCTGCTTTGAAAATAGGTATCACATTTGCCATTTTCCACTTATCTGGCACCATGCCAGTTTGTAGTGATTGTTTGAAAAGATTAGCCAAGGTTTGCTAAGCTCCTTTTTACATTCCTTTAGAACCCTTGCATACAGTTCATCAGGGCCTGGGGATTTGTTAGGTTTTAATTTATCTATTTCCCTAAGGACCATGTCACTTGTGACCCTAATCGTGCAGAGTTTATTATAGTCCTGTTCCACATAATTTATCATTTCTGGAATATCGCTGGTATCCTCCTGTGTAAAAACTGAGAGGAAGTATGTGTTAAAACTTCTACACATTTCCTTATCACTGTCAGTGAGCTGACCCGAGGAACTTTTGAGTGGGCCTATCTTGTCCCTGATCTTACTTCTGTATACCTGAAAGAATCCTTTTGGGTTAGTCTTCGAATCTCTTGCAACTTTAACCTCATAATCTCTTTTTGCTTTTCTAATTCCTTTTTATATTCCTCTCTTTAACTGAATATATCGATTTCTTAATTGCCCCTCCCCTCTTTTGATTTGCCTACATATGCCTCTCTTTTGACCAATTAGATATTTTAATCTATTGTTCATGCATTTAGGATCATTTTTGTTTAATCTGATTTCCCTATTTGGAACATAATTTGACTGAGCAGCTAGAACTATGCCCTGGAAAGCGTCATATCGGCAACCATCACCACCTACCTGACCCTTAGTCAGGTCATTCCAGTTCAGCCCACCTAAATAATTTTTCAGTCCTATGAAATCAGCCAAGCGGAAGTCAGGGACAGAGACTTGATTGCCATTATTAGGGGAATTCCATGATATATTAAAACTGAGTGATTTGTGATCACTTTCCCCAAGCTCATCATTAACCTCAAGATTATTAATTAGTGTTTCCCTACTGGCAAGAACCAAGTCAAGGAGGTTTTTTCCCCCTAGTTGGTTTCTGTCAAAAAACCGTTTTAAAAACAATCCTGGATCGTATCAAGAAAGTCACCTGACTCTAAATTTCCTGTCAAATTTCTTTCCGTCAATCTGTCTATAGTTGAAATCCCCCCATTAGCACAACATTTTCGTATGTAGATGCCTTACGAAATTTTGTCCCATAGAAGTTTACTGCACTTCCTATCAAGATTTGGGGGCCCCGTAAATCACACCCAAAATTAGTTTTTCTCGGGGCCCCCGAGAAGCTGTAACCAAACAGATTCAGTGGCTGACGCTTTAATTTAATATCTTGTCTAACACAAACAATTTAATTTTTCTCTGACATACATCGCTACTCCACCACCTTTCCTGTTGACCCTGTCAGTGTGGAATAATTTATAGCCTTTTATGTGACATTCAGAGGGCATCTCTCTATCTTTCGATTGAGCCAGGTCTCTGTTATAGCAATAATATCTATGTTTCCTGCACTTGCAATTAATCTTAGCTCATCTATCTTATTTCTTACACTCCTGCTATTAGTATAGTAAACCTTAAGGGAGCTAGTCCCTTGCTGTCCTCTGCTGTCCACCTTTGTTTGCTGACCTGATCTATTGTCTTTATTTATAACTTCATGCTGAATGCCTTTTATACATTTACTGTTTCCAACCCTAGTGTTGCAACCTGATTGTTTCCCACACACACCCACACCTCTATCTTCCATTTGATTTAGTTCATATGACGAGACGGCATTATCTAACAAGATTTAAATTTTTATCAATGGTGAACGATAAGTTGAGTTAAATTCTATGAACAACTGGCAAGTACAGGTCCCTCATGATCAAAGTTATTTCACAAATTCCCAAAACTCTGAAATAACTTCGATAACTTGCAAAACCCACTGCGGCGTAACTTCAAATGTTCAATAAATGTGTCTCTTAAAAATTCAGGTTTATAGCTGCACATCTCTCAATTTTATTTGTAAAGAAATCTGTAATCTTAATACCAGTTTAATCAACTTTGAAATATTTGAGACTACGACTTCTAAATGACAATATTTAAGAGGTGATGCATCTTACAACCAGGAGACTACCCATTACTACCCTTATACCCCCTTCAGTTTAATTTTTTGAAGGTAAATTTGTTTTAAATTTTTTTAAAATG
>NW_026471865.1:0-11132 GCF_026875155.1 Cherax quadricarinatus | reverse complement strand
CTTGCTTTTTTTCATTTTTTTCTGTTAGGTAACTTTTGGGGCCCTGGGGAAACCAATGTAAGGGCATTGTTCAAATATACACTCTTTATTTACAAACAATAACAGAACAAACTTTATCACTTTTTGTTTGTGTATACACTTGGTTTACACAAACAAACAATAAAAACAATGTTTATTATATTGTTCCATAATTATATATAATCATATGTCACACTAAAACATTCCTAGAACTGCTGCACTTGGGAAAACTCTTTGAAACAGGGGTATATGCAGAGGGGCACTTACACTCCCACACAAAAAACGGTGTCTCCTGCTTTTTTTGGGGGGCGGGTGTAGTTACATACAAACACCTCTTCTGAGCTTTTTTTTCTTGGCATATAGGGGGCTTGTAGGGGGTAGTGATCACCGGGCCTGAAACGAGATGACGGGTTTTGGTAATTTCGTGGCGCTGGCTTTGCAGGTTTGCTCCTTGGTACTTTGAAATTATTTGTTGTTTACGACAAGTAAAATTTCACCATATTTTGGTGTTTTTTTGGTCTTCAACTTGTATATGTTAAAGCATATAGCATAGAGATATAACAAGATGGAAAAATTTTTTATATCCATTTAAAACTCTTGCGTACACAGTCTGCAAACCAATCTGCATGTATTTTTTCCCCAAAAGGCAAGAGGTTGTAGTCCATGACAGCTGCGGGCTTTAGAATGGGTTCATTGGTTCTCTGTTGTGCCTGCCATGGAATTTTGTTTGGGTGACTGATGTCAACAATGTGACATCACGTTTGCAGCCACCAAAAGCCATGATGTATTGGCAGAAAAGGGCTTGCACCTCACCTCTGCGAGTGCCAGCGCCAACCTTTGGGGCAAAAGTTTACGATTACGACGCACTGGCCGCACAGCCGTCAAGTTCACTCGCAAGAAATCCTGATTTAAGGGGTTGTGAAACATTTAAACATAAATAACATAGCCCCCCTTCCAAGTTGGGTTTAATATTTTCGAACCACATCACCAGAGATAACCAATAACTTCATGGTACTCTCAAAAGTATTACTGCCAGTGTCCTCTTCAAGGGGGGCTCCTTGCGTGTGAAGAGGCTCTTGGTCTGAGGAATTAGCCCTGCGTCTTCTTCCTATACCGAACCTAAATACCCCCCCATTCTCCCCCCCCTATCCCATCCTCCCCATCTCCTCTCCCCTTTTTCCATTCCTCCTCTCTCCTCCTCACCCCTCACTTTTGCCCTTCCTCTTTTTTAGCCTACGTTGATTTCCTCCCACAGGCGCGCTAGTTTCCTAGTAGGGGAAAGGACACCGGGGTCGATCCCATTCCGTTGAGGTTTCTTGGCGGTGGCGTAGTTTGCCGTGTAATCTTGGATTGCCTAGGATGTCCCGATCCCTCTCCGGTATCCCGGAGTAGCTTTGGGTGTCTTTTGGGCGACGGGTGTATCTCTGGAAGCCACCTTTCTGATTCCCCGGGGTGGGTGGTCTGAAAGGAGTATGCTTTGTGGCGGATATCCGGCCGCCCTCTCTTTGGTCCTCCGAGGTATATTCGCAGATGTGGAGGTTGCTATCCCGGATTTGCCTGGTTACTGGCAATGAAGGTATGGGTATGCAACGGGTTCCATGCTGCATCTGCGGCTACTAGCGGTGTCGAGTCCTCTTGGGCGCGGAGGGAGATTTTCCGGCCCTTTCATTCCTCCTGGGAACTATTCCTCCCCCGCTTCCCCCCTTTTTTTATTCTTATTTTTGTTTTTATTTTCTTTTCTTCTTTCTTTTTTGTTTTCTTAAAAACAAAAAGCATACAGAGTAAACTAAACCATGGCAGCCCTTAGTCCATGAAACCACACCCCCCGGGCCCCTTCTTGATACCTCACCCCATTCTGGACCCTGCCTTGTGTTTTAGACCACATCTTCGGACACCTCTTGATGCCCCTGTACCTCTTGCTGGTGCTGTTTTCCTCACCCGCTTCAGTACCGTGGCTTCGACTGACTCCATCGATTTGTCTGAACTCCGCTCGTCTCTTTGCTATGCTTCCCGCTCTCCTCTACGGTACGGCAAATTATCGTAATCGCCCACACCAATTCATGCCGGACCAACTCCCGGTCCTACTCCAAACCCAACGTCAATCTCCTGATGATGCGCCGTCGTTACCTTCCCATTCCTACTCGGAAAACTGACCGACACATAACGTCCCAAGCACACTCCCCTCTCCACGCTCAGTTTCGGACCACACATGGACTAAATTCTTACTTAAGACCAACTTTCTTCTTCTGCAACCTTTCCTGGACCATAGAATAGCCAAAGCGCTCCTGCGTCATGTTGGCAGAGATATTTCATTTCACGCTCTCAGGCGGTACGCGCATCGTCACTGTCCAGAATGCTACCAAGCTCATGATCTTTCTCTCCCTTTCGAATATCGATACTACTCCTATACACTATTGAAAAACTCTTTCTCTCAATTCTTGTAGTGGTACTGTCATTCAGCCCCCATACCATAGTCAAACAGAATTTCCAGACATGTGGCAATGCATTTTGAAACAGCTGGAACTCCAGGATCTCCCCAATCCTCAAAGTAGACACTTATGTCCTTACCTGCCCGGGCGGAGACGTTACCCTTGCAATGTGGCTCGTTTAAAAACTTTTGACAGCCAGAACTCCCGTCCTCTGTAATATGTCGCGGGACATCGTTATCAACAAAGTTCGAAAGGTGATACCTAACACCGCAACAATGTAGAAATTGCTGGCGTTTTGGTCACCCGCAAAATATTGCAGACTATGGCCGAATGCCCCAGTCTGTGGTGCAGACAACCATTCTAATACATCTTGGCAGTCAACCCCATCTTGTCCCCCCTTAATTGTAATGAAGCTCACCCTTTCGTACTCCCGCCGTTGCCAGGTCTACTTAATGAACGTGAAATCCGTTGCCTCAAAGAGGCAGAAGGTTCTCCCTTATGCTAGGCAAAAAGGTTTACTCTCTCCGCCTCCAAGGGAACACCTCTAACCCCGAGTTTCCTTATTCCTCGTGTTTCCAAACATCCCCCCACTTCTGGGGTCCATCTTCTGCACCTCCTCTGTTGTTTACCCCTCCATAGCCATTACGGCATCTAATCCTTTTGGGCTGTCCTTGGCTCGACGTCCCGACCTACAACTCAGTCTGTTTCTCCACATCTTCGCGTCCATTCCTCACAACCCCAGTATCGACAAGACCTCGTACGACACCTAATACCATGCCCCTCTACTCAGAATCCAAAAAATCCACATTGCTCAAATTTCTTTGCCCCCTATCCTTCCCTTCTTCCACCTACCTCCACACTTACCTTTCCAGTCTCTTACCTAGTTCTTTCCCCTCTCTTCTGCATCTATTACAAGTGTGGAGATTCCCCCCTCCTCCCGTACTAAGCCTTCCACCCCCGTCCCCTCCCAATTTCTCCCTCTTCTTGTCACACCCCCGGTTTTCTACCTCTTCTCTGTCCCCCCCCACACATTCATCTTCCAGTCCACTTACACTTTTCCCTCCCCCTCTCCTTTGGTACAGTCCCTTACTGTCCCAATCTTTACTTCACCCTCCTCCTCCATCTCCAATATGGTTTCCATACATCTTTGAATTCAGAAAACACTTGAAGCCATTCAGAATATATTGCAGAGACTAAACCTTCAATGGACACTGATGCACTTCCCTGTTCCTTCTCCATTTTCCCTCTCCTCCATCTCCACAACCCCCATTCTTCGCAACGCTCCGTTCCATCGCTACTTGAACACTTCCAATTGCCACCACACGTTGAACGTTTCTAACTCCCTCTAGTCCCGTAGGTGCCTTTACCTACAGATTCCTGATATTTCTCCAATCGCCAATCTGGCCTATTACAGTGGAATATCCGCGGCCTCAGGGGTAATCGGGGTGAGCTTCAGATGTTGCTTTCCAGGTTTCCCCCCTGTTGGTGCTTGCTTACAAGAACCAAAATTACACTCGGGACTGTTTTCCAACCTATCTCAGGCCTATCATTTATGTATTCTTCGGATCCTTTCATCCAGATGGACCTTTAATGAAAGTGCCCTTCTTCTACGCAATGAATATTCCGTACTGTCAACTATTTTCCATAACCTCGCTGCATTACACTGCAGCCCGTATCCCACTTGAAATAAGTGGGTTTACAATATGTTCTATATATCTCTCTCCTTCTCGAGCATTTCTATCCCAGACTTTGCCTTTCTTGTTTTCATCCTTACCAAACCACCACTTCTGTTATCTTGTGATTTAATGCCCACCATTTCCTTCAGGGGGGGGGTCTCATTGTGACTCACGTGGCATTCAGAGTTGGAGGCTTTTCTTTGCCCTCTCACCCCCTCCAGTTTAATACGGGTACTCCCACCCATTTTGATCCTCGTACTCATACCTCTCTTGCATCGATCTATCAGTCTGCTCTTCCTCCCACTGCACTAGACTACACCTGGTCTGTTCTACCAGACTTACATGACTGCGATCATTTTACCGATCATCTTACTTCTCCTTCCGTTCACCACATTTCCGTAGCCCTCGCTGCAATTTGATCGGCAAATGGTGGGATCTTTACTCACAACCTCACCTGCTTTTAGTGAGGTGGCCCTTCTTCATCCTCCATTGATGATCTCCTCCACAACTTCTCGACATCAGTTTTATACCGCAGCTTCTCATTCCTAATACCCCCAAACCTCAGCAGGCATTCACAGAAGTGGCGTGCCTTGGTGGTCTCCTGCTGGCTCGTGCAGTACGTTTGAAAACCGTGCTGCATGGGGCAGGTACCGGTACAATAGAACCGCTGAGAGACTTGTTGATTTTTAACGCAAAGCGTGCGAATCAGCTCGCCGTGTCCCTCCGTGGAAAGCTAAAACGCACTTGTTGGCGAGACTATGTTTCTCCACCATCACCTCCTGCTTCTTCTAATTGAGTGCAGTCTGGAAAAAAGTGAGGAAATTGATGTAAATAACCTCCTGACCCGGCTCCTGTTCTATCTACTGGGTCACTTGTGGTTGATATAGCAAACCCTCTTGACGTTTGCCATTGAACCTTGGCACACATCTGGTCCGTATTCCCGAAGGGCTCCATCTATGCCCCTCGTTTCTTTCCTCAAAGTCTGCCAGAGAGTTGTACCCTTGGGAATTTCTTTCTTCTACTCGGAGAAGAACAGTATAATGTGCCTTTTCCATTCAAGAACTGGAGGCAACGCTCTCAGCTGCCGATCATCGGCAGCCTGCCTGATGACATTCATATTCGTATGGTTACACAAACATTTACTCGGTCAGCCCTTGTAGTCCTCTTACCCCTCTTCAACTTATTTGGGCACAAGGATTCTTCCCAGCTGTGGAAATCTGCCATTGTTTCTCCCTTTTCCCGCAAACCGGGTACTAACAGGACATGAATGCCTTCCCAACATCGCCCCCCATCGCTCTTACAAGTGGCAGTTATTGCAAAGTGAGACGCCTCGTACATCGACGTTTAAATGTGGTATTTAGAGACTCAAACAGTCTCTCCGCTATTGTCAATATGGCTTTCGTAAGGGTCGTTTCTAACCCCATAGACCCTTACTCATTACGCTTGGATACGTATGTTCGAATGCCTTTTGCGAATAATCACTAATCAACTCAGTTTATTGCCATAATTTATTGACCTGAGAAGGCATATACAACAACTTGGAGGTATAATATTTTGCCCAGGCCCATTCCTTAGGCCTCCAGGCAATCTACCATCCTTCCTTAAGAACTTTTTTAACTGACAGACATTTCCCCGTGTTTTCGAGTTCAATAATGTTTCTTTCTCCCCGGACTTTCGTCCCAAGCTGAAGGTGTCCCCCTCAGGGATGTGTTCTAAGCACAACACTTTTTCCTCCTGCTATAAATTATTTGCCTCTGTTCTTTCCACCCAATATTTGGTCATCACCTATGTTGATGACTTCGCTTAATTGCTTGTGCAGGCGCTGACTGTCCACCTTATTGCAGTTTCTCTCCAGCATGCGTCGACCGTGTTTCCCACTTGTGGCCACCACACATGGGTTAATTTCAAGTACCAAAACTCACAAATTACTTTCACTAGACAGCTCAGTTATCTCCCGATCATCCTTTGTATCTCTAATGGCTCCCGTATCCCCGAACGTGATACAGTCAGGTTTCTAGGCTTCTCTTTTGACCGTCGGATTAACCTGGAAACCTCACATTACCTCTCTGAAGGCAACTTGTCACAGCCGCTAAACTTCTTAAAACCCTTGCTCACTTTCCTGGGGAGCTGAACGTCGAACCTTCTGCTTCGCCTACATTCAGCCCTTCGTTTTAAATCGAAACTCTATTATGGTGACCAGATTTATTCCGCGGCCCCTCTCCTGCTATCTCTCTAGCCTTAAACTCTATCCATCACCAAGGCTTACGTTTGTGCCTGGTGGCTTTTCGCTCTTCCCCGGTTGAGAGCCCTCTATACAGAAGCAAATGTTCCATCCTTGTCTACGCCGTGATGCCTTTTTAATGTTCCCCAAATTGAATTTGGGGCCCCAAAAAAACCCCCCCCCAAATTTTCCCCTTTTTTTTTTTTTCCCCCCTTTAATTACTTGCCCCCCCCTTTTGCCCCTTTTTTTTCCCAATTTTTTTCCCGGGGAAAGGGTTACCCCCCAAAAAACTTTTTTAAAAAAATTTTTGGGGCCCTTTTATTAACCCTTTTTTTAATTTCATAATTTTTCCCCCCCCAAAGGGTTAAAAAAAAAAAAAAAGGGTTTTTAAAAAAAAATTTTTCCCTTAAAACTTGGGAAAACGAAACCACCCCAAAAAAATTTAAACCCTTTTTTTTTAAAAATCTTTTTATTTTAAAACCCCCCCCGATTTTAAAAAAAACCCTAAGGCTGTTTTTGGGGCCGGGGCCCCGGGGCCTCTTAAAAAAAGGGCCAGGGCTGGTTTTTCCCGGGGGTTTAGAGCCCCCTTTACCCCCGGGGTTTGATTAAAAACCCCGGCCCCCTTTTTTTTCCCCCCCCCCTTCTTTTTTTTAAAATTATTGTTTGGCCTTTTTTTGGGGGGGGGGTTTTTGGGGTTTTTCACCCGGGGGAAAAAAGGGTTTCCCCCCCTTTTTTTTCACCCCAAAGGAACTGGTTTGGAAGGGGGGGGGTTTGGGCCGGGTTTAAGGGGGGGGCCCTTTTTTTTCCCCCCGGGGGGTTTTTTCCCCTTTCCCTTTGCCCCCTTTGGGGCCAAGGGGTTTTCAAAAAGGGGGCCCCTTTTGGGGTCAAAAGTTTTAAAAAAGACTTTTTTTTCCGGGGGTTTTTTAAAACCTTTTTAAAAAAAAGGGGGTTTTTTTTTTTGGGCCCTTTTATAGTGGGGGAAATAAAAAATTTTTTAAAGGGGGTGCCTATTTTTTAACCCGGGGGGGCCCCCTGCCCCCCCCCGGGGAAACCCCCCCCTTTTAAATTTTTTTTTTTTAAAAAAAAAAAAACTTCGAACCCAAAATTAAACCTTGTTTTTTTGGAAATAAATTACAAATTTAAAAAAACCCCGCCCTTTCCCTTTAAATTTAAATTTTTTCCCCCAAACGAACCCCCCACCCCAAAACCGAAAATTTATGGACGGGGCAAAAAAAACTTTTGGGGGGAAATTTTTTAACCGTTTTCTTTTAAAGGGAAAATTTCCCCAAAAATTAATTTTACTTGTTCCTTGTTTGTTTTCCCCTTTAAATTTAAAAAAGGGCCCCGTTAAATTTTTTTAAAATTCAAAAAGCCTGCCCCGGGGGGATGCCGGGGGGTGTTTTTATTTAAAAAACCCTGAAGGGGAAAAAAGGGGGAAAAAAAAAAAACAAAAAAAAAAAAAGGGGGTTTTTTCCTTGGAAAAATTTTAAGGGTTTGGGGGGGGCCCCGAATAATAAAACCCCCCCAGGGAAAAACCCGGATTTTTCCCTTTTTTTAAAAAAAAAAATTTAAACACCTTTCTGGCTTTTTCAAAAACGGGTCCCGAAAAAGTTTTTAGGGGAAAAAAAAAAACCTCCCAAGGGGCCCTGTGCGGAAAATTTGAAAAAAAAAAGGGCCCCCTTTTTAAGGGGGGCCCCTTGGGTGGGGAAGAGGCTCTTGGTCTAAAAACCCCCCCTTTTTCCTCAACAACCCTAATTCCCCCCAAAACCCCCCCCCCTACCCCTCCCCCCCCCCCCCTTTTTTTTTTCCTCCTCCTCCTCCCCACCCTCCCTTTTGCCCTTCCTCTTTTTGCCTTTTGGGATTTCCCACAGGCCGCTAGTTCCTGGTAGGGAAAGGAACCGGGGGCCTCCCATTCCTTGAGGGTTTTTTGGCGGGGGTAGTTTGCCGTGGGAAACTGGATTGCCTAAAGGGGTGTCCCGATCCCCCTCCGGTACCCCGGGGAGTTTGGGTGTCTTTTGGGCGACGGGGGGTACCTGGGAAACCACCTTTCGGTTCCGGGGGTGGGGGCTGAAGGAGGTTTTGCTTTGTGGGGATTCCGGCCGCCCCCCTCTTTTGTCCACCGAGGTGCTCGGCAGATGTGGGTTCATCCCCGATTGCTGGTTTACTGGCTGAAGGGTAGGGTATGGGACGGGTTCCAGCTGCATTGCGCTACTAGCGGTGTCATCCTCTTGGGCGCGGAGGGGGATTTCTGGCCCTTTCATTCCCCCGGAACTTCCCCTCCCGGGCCCCCCTTTTTTTTTTTTTTTTTTTTTTTATTTTTTTTCTTTTTTTTTTTTTTTCTTAAAAAAAAAAAAGAAAAAAGTAAACCCAAAAATGGCAGCCCCTTCCTGAACTTGTACCCCCCGGGCCCCCTTTTTGATACCGCACCCCTTCTGACCCGCCCCGTCTTTGGGCCACCTTCGACATTCCTCAGCCTCTGTACCCATTGCCGGGGGCTGTTTCCCCACCCCGCTTCAGGGATGAGGGGCCCCGACTGATCCTTCGATTTATCAACCTTCGCTCTCCTCTACTATGCTTGGGCCCTCCTCTAGGTGCGGCAATTTTCAAATCGCCGACCCGTTCCACGTCGGGGCCCAACTCGGGCCCCCGCCTAAAGTCAAAGACAATTTCCTGTATGAACTTTTCCACCCTTCACCTTTTCGTTCTTTCAGAAAGATCACACTCCTTCACTACCTTTTCCCCGCTCAGTTTTTAATGAAAAAGTGGACTAAATTTTCCCCTTTCGACCAACTTCCTTACTGCCTATCTTTTTGACCATAGTATTGGGGAAGGACTCCTGCCATGTTTGGGAAAGAAAATTTCTTTTCATGCTTTAAGAGGGTACGCGATCATTACCGTACAGAATGCTACCAGGCTCGTGAAACTCTCTCGTCTTTCCCATATAGATACTTTTTCCTGCACCCTGAAAAAAAATCATTCCCCCAATTCTTGTGTGGTACCGTTATTTTGCCCCATACCAAGTTCAACAAATTTTCCCGACTTGGGCCCCCGACTTTTAGAACGCTGGAACTCCAAGATTCCCAATCCTCAAGGGAGACACTTAGTTTTCCCGCCCCTGGGGGAGACGATACCCTAGCAATGTGGCTCGTTTAACTTTTGACAGCCGAGAACTCCCATCCCCGTTTTATAGCAGGACACGGTTACAAGTTCGAAAGGTGATCCCTACCCACAACAGTGTGAAATTGTGCGATTTGGCCATCCAGCAAAAATTTTCAGATCATGCCGAATCCCAGTCTGGGTGCCGTGACCCTTCTAAAAAAAGTCTTGCAATCGATCTCCCTCTTGCCTTAACTGTATGAGGCTCACCCTTCGTACTCTCGCCCTTGTCAGGTCTATTTAAACGAGCGGGAAATCCGTTACCTAAAGGACAGAAGGTTTCCCTTATGCCATGGCAGTTTCTCATCTCCGCCCCCAAAGGGAGACTCCCACGTGTTTCTTTATCCCGTGTTTCAAAAATCCCCCCCCTTCTGGTATCCTCTTCTACACCCCCCTTGTGGTTACCTCTCCCCTAATATCCTGTATTAAACCTTTTGCTGTCCCGCTCAGACGTCCCCCACTTTAAGCCCCAAATCAATCTCGCTTCTTGGTTCTCCTTACAAGCCTCAGTACGACGAGACCTCGTACGAACCCCTTCCCATCGCCCTTTAAATTTTCAAAAAATAAAAAAAAAGGGCCGGTAACACCTCCTACCCATCTTCCACCTCCTCATTTTACCCCCCCTGTCTTGTCCTAGTTCTTCCCCCCTCACTGGCTCTTACAAGTGCAAGTTTTACCCCCTTGTAATGTACCTTCCTCCCTGTTTCCCCCCCAAATTTCTTCCCCTTCTGCACCTCCCAGGTTCCGTTCTTCTGTCCCCGCCGCTTCTCCGTTCCCCCCACCCTTTCGCCCCCCCCTACCTTGGTACAGTCCAAACAGTTCCAATCTTTACTCATTTTCCCCCCCTACCCTTCCCAATATTTTCTCCCTACGACACTCTGAATTCCCCAAACACTTGAAGCAATCTTAAAATTTGCAGAGACCAAACCATCAATGGACACTGATCACCTTCCGCTCTTTCTCTCTCCCTTCTCCCCTCTGCGCAACTCCTTTCTTCACAGCGCACCGTTCCTTCGCTGCTTTAAAATTTTCCACGCCTCCGATTGGACTTTTCTAAACCCTTTTTAGTCCGTAGGAAACCCCTTTCTGCGGGTTTTAAGTACTTTTCATTGCCAATCGGCCTTTTTACATGGGAAAATTACCCGGGGGTCGGGGTAATCGGGGGGACTTAAGTTACCTCCCCTTTTCCCCTGTTGGGTTTGCTTACAGGGGAAACCAAAATTACACTCTGCTGTTATTTCTCACATCCAGGCTTAATTTTTTTATTCTTTAGATCTTTTTCCCGATGGGGCCTTTAATGAAAGTGCCCTTTTCTCCGCACTGATATTCCTACCCTCAGCTATTTTTCTACTTCGCTGCTTACACACAGCCCCTTCCACTTCATAGGTGGGATACGCTCTGTTCTTTATTCTCTCTCCTTCTCGGGCATTCTATTCCCGGATTTTGCCTTCCTTGTTCGTCATTACCCCCACCATTTTTGTTCTTGGTGATTTTAAAGCCCCCCATTTCCTCTGGGGAGGGTTCACTGTATTCCCGGGAATTCAGTTAGAGGCTTTTCTTCCACCCACCCCCCCCATGTTTTAAAAAACAGGTACTCACACCCATTTTGATCCTCGGATCATACTCTCTCTT
>NW_026471864.1:0-10591 GCF_026875155.1 Cherax quadricarinatus | reverse complement strand
CTGGGGGCCCTGGGCAGAGGTGGGCTGTCTTTTATGCCTGTTCGAAGTTTTGGGGTCGGAAACATCGGAAGGCTTGTGTTAATCAATTTTGTGGCTCTCTCAAAAAAATTCTTTTTGATCTTCGACTCTAGTCGGGTTCGGCTTGCAAAAAAACTGAGTCATTTTTGGACTTGAGTAGCTCACCATTTCCTTGCTGTCATCTGTGTAGGACCTCTTTTTTAAAGTAGGGCCCAATACTGGGGGTTTCCGTTTTTGATTTGGCATAGGAGAAGAAATATTTTGGGTTTTTTTTTGATTTCATTTTAGTTTTAGTTTTTCCCGCGTTTCCGATCCAAAGGATTTTTTTTAGTTAAAGTTCGATGTTGCTATTTTCGGGACCGTGTCTCCCTGCGCATTTAGATTATTGACCTCTTTTAGCCGCTTGTTATTCTTTTCCGTCCCCGAAAGGGAGCGCCTGTCTCTTTCTTTTTTCATCACTCCTCCTTTTTCTTAGAGGAAAAGCCTTGTGCTACATCGAGTGCCCCCGATTAATTGTTCTGGGCAAAATTGGGTCTGTGTTGTTGTTATTTCCAGCTTTTTATCGGTTGGGATTTGGGTTTACTTGTTCCCACTTTATGTTTTTGTTATTGAATTTAAAATTTGGTGAATGCTCCCTCGTGACAGTTCATTTTGTCGGTCTGGGGCTCCTCGCTAATGTTAAACCTCAATTATGTTGTGATTGAGTTTTTTGTTTTTGATATGGTGACATTTTTTTTCGCATCTTGTTAGTAAATTTGAGGCTAGTGTTTTTCCCCCATTTGGGGCTATTATTTGTGGTTTAAATTAAATTTTTTGTGCAGAGATTTTAAAAGCTCGTGGAGTGTATTTTTTCATCAGAGCTGCCCCTGGTGTTATTACGCAACAATATTATTGCTAATTCCCCTTTTTGGGTTTTTTTAAGTTAAAAAACCCCCCAGGAGCAAGATGTTGGGTCGGGAGCGGAAGATTTTCCGACAGGGTCAATTTTTAACAGCTGTTCCTGGAATTGCGGGATGTTGCACCGGAGGCTTGTAGACTACACAATGATTAGGTTTTGGTTCTCGCCTTTACTGCTAAAAATTTCCCACTACGTCATTTGAATTAAGCAGCTGTGCAAAAAGGACTCTGAAAAAACCCCCCCCCCCTTTTTGCTTTTCCCTTTGTCACATCTGTATAGGTTGTAACCTGGATCCATTTTAAATGTCCAGGTGATCCTTTATGTGGGCTCATGAAAGCCGCGAACATTCCTTTTTGCCTCTGCAAGCATCCAGGGTGAAGGGTATTTTGTTGTTTGTTGCTGGCTTAGACCCTGATTTTTGCAAAGAAAATGTTTTCGACTGGGGGTATTGTTGGTACGGGGGGGGTTTTTTTTTCCGGCATTAGTATCTTTTGTTGGTTTGGGTGGGGGCCCATCGATGTGGTTCCCCTCCGATGACGGGATTTGGGTACGTTTTTGGGCCATTTCCTCCCATTTTTTTTTTTCCTTCCTGGCCCAAAAAAAAAACCTCCCCCTCTTGAGTGGTGTGGCTACCCGGGTTTTTTCCCAGGCCTGGTTTTTTGTATCTTTTTGTCCCTTCAAGGGTATGCCTGGAATTTTAAATTATACCACGTCTTTCCTGTCTAAGGGGTACACATTTCAGGGTGAAAAAGTTTAAAGGGAAGGGAGTTTGCATTTTCCTGTTGTCATAGGGGCAATGGATTTTCTAGGGTGGTCAAGTTGCACGTCCCATCTTTTTTTCCAGATTTCCCTGCCAGCAGATAAAAGTGCATGTTGTGCAAAGGTTGGGTTTTCCGTTTCCCTTTGGGGTTTTTTGTGACTGTATTCCCTGTTGGTGCATGTTTTCCCTGTTTTATTCCCTATCCTCCCTAGCACCAACAATGGAGCTCCCACCAGTTTTTTTTTGGTAATTTTCCTCTATTGCTTTGGGTCCTTTTTTTTGCTATTTCCCCGGGGGTTTTTATTTGCAATTTTGGTTTTTATTTTTTTTGACTACATTTTGTTTCCCATATGGCTTTTTGTCCCCTATGAGGTATTTATTGTTTTCCTTTTCCCGTTAATTCCCGACTACCTGACAAAATCTCCGTTCACATTACTGTCTCCAGGACAGTATCTCCCGCTTCACCATTTCTGCTCCCAGGACAGCACCCCCACTTCACCATTACTTTTCCCAGGACAGCACCCCCAGTTTTACTTTTCGTCTCCCAGGACATCCCCCTCCACCCTTTACAGTTTGTGACTACAGGGCCCAAATAAAGGGCAGACCATTCACCCCAATTTTTTTATTTCCCATCTTTTGTAGAAAGCTTCCAGGTTTTTATAAAAGCAGCTTTGTATTGCCCTTTTTTAAATCCCCCCTTTATTTTACCCCTCGTTTTCCTATTTGGGCATACCCAGAAACATTTTTTTTTTAAATATGCTTGTAGTTTAGTTCGGTTTATCTGCACAAGGGCGTGCACCAATTTCCAAAAAAATGACAATTTACCATGTGGAACCCCGTTTGTTTGCTGACCACAGACTACAACAGCTTCAAAATGATTTGAATGGTTGATTTACTGAAATTCTCTAGCCCCCTCTTAAATATTATATTAAAAACCCTTAAAGAAGTTTAGTTTTTTGTATTCTGTTTTAATTTTTTGTATTTTGGACAGTTACCTCACTTTTCCTATTTTTATGTTTGTGTTTATAAGGGGCCTAAACCCCATCGTTTACAGTCTGTTATTGCCCCAAACGAAACTGTTTGAAACCAGTCCCGGGTTGGACCATCAAGGGTTTCGGACCAGTCAAGGGCCCCGCCAGTCAATTGCTCGATCAGTGGGTCACTTATTAAAAAACGGTCGGTGATTTGAGCTAACACATAAAGGATCTACTGGAAATTATCTACCCGAGTAATATTGTTTTGACTGTAAAAAAGTAAAACTTGGGGTTGAAGACCGGTGATATCGGGGCAGCCCCTCAATGACGAACGGTCACCTCCTTTTTTTATCAATCGCTGTATCGGGCTTTTTATTTTTTTTTCTTCTCCCCGCAATAAATGCTATATTATCACTTTTTGACGGTGCAAATTTTGGGAGGAAGGACGCTTTTTTTTGTAGTAATAATTGTTTCTCGTTGTGTTTTAATCGACCGTGGTAAAAACAGGTTATATGAAATTCCGTAACGCCATATTTCAAGAAAAGAAACTAATGAAAGTCCTCCACCCACAAGTACATTATAATAGGGTTGTGCTACTACAACACGTATTCTGCTATTCATGGTATCACTAATTATAGCGAGTACCTAGCGGGCCAGGAATTATAAAAAAAAACTGACTGTGGTAAGTTTCTGGGGGGGGACTTCGGGCACCTGCCTCTATAGGCTTTTCACTTCATTTAAAATTCACCCGTTTTTAAAAATAAACTTTAGCCTTTATCATCAATATACTAGGGAGCCACTGTAGTAACACTATCATATGTATTCAATGATATCAGGGAGATTTCTTTCCTCTGACAAAAAAAATTCAATTATTATTTTTTTTCCACGGGGACAAGGCTTGTTTTCCCCTTGGCGAAAAACTTGTACGCAGTGCACACAATTCTCCTTTTTGACTCGTATATAATGTTTTCCGCCAGTTGGGGTTCCAGGCGCTAGAGGGGAGTATCGTTAGGTTGAGGGTAAAAAATTATGTTCTAGCCGAAGAGCGACCGGGGAAAACCGGAAAAAAACCGGGGGAAACGAGGCACGCTGACACGCTGGAAAAACCCCCTAATGTGGACAGAGAACTGATGGGGTTTTTGGAAGGTGTGCACAGAGAATGATGGTTATGAATGTGTGCACAGAGAACTGATGGTTGGAAGGTGTGCACAAGAACGATGGTTGAAGGGGTGCACAGAGAACGATGGTTGTAAGGGTGACAGGAACTGATGGTATTGAAGGTGTGCACAGAGAACGATGGGATGAAGGTGTGCACAAGAACTGATGGTATGTGAAAGGGGTGCAAGAGAACGTGGGATATGAAGGGTGACAGAGAAAGATGGTATATGAAGGTGTGCACAGAGAACTGATGGTATGTGAAGGTGTGCACAGAGAACTGATGGTATATGAAGGTGTGCACAGAGAACTGATGGTATGTGAAGGTGTGCACAGAGAACTGAAGCATGAGAGGTTGTGTACGTTACTTTACTTCCATGGTCTGACTCAGAGGCTGCAAGTGACGTTACTTTACTTCCATGGTCTGACTCAGAGGCTGCAAGTGACGTTACTTTACTTCCATGGTCTGACTCAGAGGCTGCAAGTGCGTTACTTTATTCCATGGTCTGACTCAGGGCGAAGGACGTTCTTTTCATCCATGTCTTTTCCAGAGGCTGCAAGTGACGTGACTTTACTTCCATGGGCTGTCAGAGGCTGAAGTGCGTTCTTTACTTCCGGTCTGACTAGAGGTGCAAGTGACGTTACTTTCTTCCTGGGCTGACTAGAGGGTGCAAGTGACGTTACTTTACTTCCCGGGCTGACTCAAGGTGCAAAGTGACGTGCTTTACTTCCCTGGTCTGACTCAGAGGCTGCAAGTGACGTTACTTTACTTCCATGGTCTGACTCAGAGGCTGCAAGTGACGTTACTTTACTTCCATGGTCTGACTCACAAGGGTCAAGTGACGTTACTTTACTTCCCCGGTCTAATCAGAGGGTGCAGTGACGTTTCTTTACTTCCATGGTCTGATCAGAGGCTGCAAGTGACTTCTTTATTCCTGGCTGACTCACAGGTGCAAGTGACGTTACTTTACTTTCCCGGTTGACTCACAGGTGCAAGTGACGTTACTTTACTTCCATGGTCGACTCAAGGTGCAATACGTTTCTTTACTTCCATGGCGACCCGAGGCTGCAAATGACGTTATTTACTTCCATGGTCTGACTAAGGCTCAAAATGACGGGATGGGAAATTTTACATTCCATGTTTTTACCTTTAAATAACAATTTCATAAATGAACGTTTCGGTCTCATGGGAAAAAATGGGGCTGTTATTCAAAACCAAGTATAGCAAAAAAACTTTATAGATCATGTCTTACTCTCAGCGCGTTTAAAACAAGGGTAATGGGGGGACACATTTAATGGTAGTGATTGGTAGTTGAACCCGTACACGGTTAAATGGGGGTACCCGACACAGGGGTTTTTAAGGTACTGACCCGCACAGGTTATATGGGGGCTGACCCGTACAAGGTTATTAAATGGTTTTGTGCACCGTACACAGGGTTTAATGGTGTGACACCCCTACACAGGGGTTTTATAGGGTCGAGTAAACAGGTTTTAAATGTGTGACACCGTAAAGGTTATAATGGTAGTTACACCCCTACACAGGTTAAATGGGATGACACCGTACACAGGTTTTTTTAAAGGTGTAACCGTAAAGGTTATAATGGTAGTGACCCCCGTTCACAGGGTTTAATGGTAGTGACACCGTACACAGGTTTTTAATGGCAGTGGACCCCCGTACACAGGTTATAAAGGGACTGACACCGTACCAGGTTAATTTGGGGGTGAATGTACACAGGTTATAAAGGTTTGTGACACTGTCAAGGTTATAATGGGAGTGACACCGTACCGGTTTTTAAAAGGGAGTGACACCGACACAGGGTTTTAATGGGAGTGACACCGACACAGGTTATAATGGTAGTGACACCGTACACAGGTTATAATGGTAGTGACACCGTACACAGGTTATAATGGTACTGACACCGTACACAGGTTATAATGGTAGTGACACCGTACACAGGTTATAATGGTAGTGACACCGTACACAGGTTATAATGGGAGTGCACAAAACCGGTTTTAATGTATGACCCGTACCAGGATAAAGGTAGTGAACGTACACAGGTTTTTAATGGGATGACCCCCGTAACAGGTTTAAAAGGGATGACACCGTACCAGGTTATAAATTGTATGACACCGTACACAGGTTTAATGGTAGTGACACCGTACACAGGTTATAATGGTAGTGACACCGTACACAGGTTATAATGGTAGTGACACCGTACACAGGTTATAATGGTAGTGACACCGTACACAGGTTATAATGGTAGTGACACCGAAAAAGGTTTAATGGATACACGTACACAAGTTTAAAAGGGAGTGGCATTGTACACAGGTTATAATGGAATTAACCGTACACGGTTATATGGTATGACCCGTACCAGGTTATAAAGGTTTGCCCGTCAAGGTTATAAAGGAGTGACACCGACACAGGTTATAATGGTTGAACCGAAAAGGTTATTAATGGTACTGACACCGTACACAGGTTTTAATGGTACTGACCCGTACCGGTTATAATGGTAGTGACACCCTACACGGTTATAATGGTAGTGCCCGTACACAGGTTATAAAGGTGTGACACCCTACACAGGTTATAATGGTGTGACACCGTAAAGGTTATAAAGGTGATGACAGGGACACAGGTTTTTTAAAGGTTTGGGAACTTACCGGGGATAAAAGGGAGGGACACTGTACCGGTTATAATGGTGGGCATTTGGGCACAGGTGTTTAATGGGGAGTGACACCATACACAGGTATAATGGTGGTGACACTGTACACAGGTTATAATGGTGATGACATGGTCAAGGTTATAATGGTGATGACATGGTACTGTTATAATGGGTGACACTGTACAAGGTTTTAATGGTAGGGAAACCCGTACACGGTGATAAGGTATGAACCGACACAGGGTTTTAATGGGAGTTTACACCCTAAAAAGGGGATAATGGGGATGACACGTAACGGGTTTTAATGGGATGAATGGGGACACAGGTTATAAGGTAGTGACATTGGACACAGGGTTATAATGGGGGATGCGCGGGACCAGGTTATAATGGTGATGACTGGGACACAGGTTATAATGGTGATGACCCTGTCACAGGGATAATGGTGGTGACACTGTACACAGGTTTAAAAGGTGATGAAGCCGTACACAGGGTTTTAATGGGGTGCACTGTCACAGGTTTAATGGTGGTACATGTACACAGGTTATAAAGTGATGACACTGTAACAGGTTATAAAGGTGGGGCCGTCACAGGTGATAAAGGTAGTGACACTGTACACAGGGATAATGGTGGTGACATTGGGACACAGGTGATAATGGGATGACACCGTACACAGGTTATAATGGTGGGACACTGACAAGGTTATAAAGGTGTGACACTGACACAGGTTTTTAATGGTGGGACATTTAAAACAGGTTTAATGGTTGACATGTCCGGTTATAAGGTGAGACACTGTCACAGGGGTTTTAATGGTGGTGGGCACTGTACACAGGTTTAATGGTATGACACTGTACACAGGTGATAAACAGGTCACTATCCAAGGTTGATATCTTTGGGGATGAGGGAAGCCGGAAGAGGCTGGTGGAGGCTGGCCCGGGTTTGGGTGTCCCTCAAAACCAAGATGACCTCCCCTACTCCGGTAACTTTACAAGGGTCAAATGTATCTCCATTTTCCACACAACCACCCCCCCCCCACCCCGCCCCACTATCCCGGTATTTATTACACCCCCACTCTTTCGTACCCCCACACTGTCCAGGGACTTTATAAAACCCACCCTCTTACTGACCCCCACATGTCCAGGTATTTATTACACTACCCCTTTCTGTACCCCCAATATCCAGGTACTTTTTTACAACCACTCTTACTGACCCCCATACATCCGGTTTTATTACACTACCCTCTTACTGTACCACCATACTTTCCGGTACTTTTTTACACACCACTCTTATGTACCCCCATATATCCAGGTACTTTATTTCCCCTCTTACTGTACCACCCCCTGTCCAGGGGACTTTATACACTACCACTCTTACTGACCCCATACTATCCAGGTACTTTTTTACACTACCACTTTTACTGTACCCCCATACACCAGGTACTTTATTACATTACCACTTTTAAACTGTACCCCCAAAAATTTCCCGGGTACTTTTTTAAACATTACCACTCTTACTTACCCCCAATTTCCCAGGTATTTTATTAAAATTACCACTTTTACTGTCCCACCAACTTCCGGGTACTTTATTACATACCACTCTTACTTTACCCCCCCACCCCCGGGTATTTTATTACATTACCACTCAAACTGAAACCACCAATTTCCCAGGTACTTTTTTTACATACCCCCTTTTTCCCTTACCACCAATTCCAGGTATTTTATTACATTACCCCCTCTTTAGGTACCACCGGGACAAACCAGGAAATTTAAATTACACTCCCACTCATCTTACAGTATACCCCCCAACCTACTCCCACCCTCGCAAACTATTTTGCACCAACCAAAGGTAAAATTTCCCAGAGGGCTGACGAGGATTTGGGCTGATGTGTTTTTCTGAATTTCTAGAAAAAAGAACAAAAAAGATGAAAGGGGAAATTTTTAAAATTTTAAAATGGGAGAAAAAAAGGGGTTTTGGGTTTTCTGGGAAGGGTTGGGGGGGGTAAAAGGGGAAGGGTGGGGGTTTTTCTCAGGGGGGGTTAAAAGGGGGTTTTAAGGAAGGGTAGGGGTTTTTCGGGAAAGGGGTTTGGGAAGGGGGGAAAGGGGAAAGGGGGTAGGGGTTTTTCCCCAAAAGGGGTTGAAGGGGTAAAAGGGGAAGGGGAGGGGTTTTTTCTCGGGGAAGGGGTTTTAGGGGGTAAAAAGGAAAAGGGTTTTTGGGGGTTTTCTTGGGGAAGGATTGAAAGGGGAATAAAAAAAGGGGAAAGGGGTTTTTAAAGGAAATTTTTAAAAGGGGGTAAAAGGGAAGGGGGGGGGTTTTTTTCTCAGAAAAGATTAAAAGGGGGGGAAAAGGGGAAGGGTAGGGGTTTTTTTTCAGGAAAGGTTGAAAGGGGTAAAAAAAAGGGGTTAGGGGTTTTTTTCCCAGGAAAGGTTGAAAGGGGTATAAAGAAGGGGTTTATGGGTTTTCTCGGGAAAGGGAAAGGGGAATAAGGGAAGGGTAAAAGGTTTTCTCGGAAAGGGGTTAAAAGGGGGTTTAATTAAGGGGGGTGGGGGTTTTTCTAAAAAAAAGGAAAGTTTTGAAAGGGGAAAAAGGGGAAAGGGTAGGGGGGGTTTTTCTCAAAAAAGGGTTTGAAAAAAGGAAAAAAAGGGTTAAAATGCCGACAAAATTTGGCCCAATTTTAAACCCCAAATGCAGTAAAAATGGGGATCCTTATTGACTACGTTTCGCCCACACAGTGGGCTTTTTAAAGTCCAAACAGAACACCTGGGGGGGAAGGAACGCGAGTATTTATAGCCCCGGGTTTAGGGGGTTGAAGAATGCTGTCTGATGATGTACCGATTGGGTTGTAGAGTCAAAAAATTTGGGGTAGTTTTGGAAAGGGGAGACTGGAAAAGTTTGTAAAGCGGGACCTTCTACAGTGTTCTTATGTGGGATAGCGATGAAGAAGTTTCTTGGCAAGTGGTTCAGCTATGTTATAGAAGCCACTATTCTGGTTGAAGTTGTCGGATATAGAAATAAGTGATGATTCCAGGATTCTTCGGTATTGAGTGTTGTCTTCTGTGGCGATAAGTCTGAGTTTCTGTAGTTTATCAAGTGGTTGTGTGAATTACGGTGTTGTACGCAGGCATTCCTTGTGTCGTCAGACCTGCTTGCGTATTGGTGTTCTGAAATACGTGTTTGGAGGTCCCTTGATGTTTCGCCCACGTATAACTTGTTGCAGTCATTACAAGGGATTATGTATACCCCTGCAGAGGATGGAGGCTTGTCCTGCCTACTACTGGTGATGTCCTTGATGGTCGTGGTTGTGGAGGTAGATACTTGGAATGATGTTTTGGCAAAGATGTTGGAAACATGTTTGGCAATGGAGTTGGTGGGAAGGACTATGTATCTCTTCTCGGCAGTGTCTTCTCTGGGTGTGTTGAAGATGTTTAGTGCTCGCCGTCAGAGACTGCAGACGGCGAGCACTAAACATCTTCAACACACCCAGAGAAGACACTGCCGAGAAGAGTACATAGTCCTTCCCACCAACTCCATTGCCAAACATGTTTCCAACGTCTTTGCCAAAATCATTCCAAGTATCTACCTCCACAACCACGACCATCAAGGACATCACCAGTAGTAGGCAGGACAAGCCTCCATCCTCTGCAGGGGTATACATAATCCCTTGTAATGACTGCAACAAGTTATACGTGGCGAAACATCAAGGACCTCCAAACACGTATTTCAGAACACCAATACGCAAGCAGGTCTGGGCGACACAAGGAATGCCCGCGTACAACACCGTAATTCACACAACCACTTGATAAACTACAGAAACTCAAGACTTATCGCCACAGAAGACAACATCAATACCGGGAAAAATCCTGGAATCATCACTTATTTTATATCCGACAACTTCAACCAGAATGTGGCTTCTATAACATAGCTGAACCACTTGCCAAGAAACTTCTTCATCGCTATCCAACATAAGAACACTGTAAAGGTCTGCTCACAAACTTGTCCCTCTCCTTTCCAAGCACCCAAATTTTTAGACCTCAACCCAATCGGTACATCATCAGATGCAGCATTCTTTACCTGACCTCAGCCGGACTATAAATACTCGCGTTCCTTCCACCCCAGGTAGTTCTGTTTGTGA
>NW_026471862.1:0-11270 GCF_026875155.1 Cherax quadricarinatus | reverse complement strand
CACCTCACACTCTCTCCCAGGCCCATTGAGGTGGACCTTCAGCCTCCTAATCTCCTCCTGGAGAAGCAAGACCTCCTCCTTCAACTCTCCAACCTCAGTTTTTAAAACACTGCAGAAGCAAGCCATGCTTTGTAACCGTTCACGCTAATCCCCAAAGCAGCTCAGGGTCTGTGACCTCACGTGACGTATTCACTCTGTCTTAGCTTCTCTTCATTTATCCCCTTTATAAGTTTATCCGGCATCTAACTTTTCTCTTTTTCCTTGGGAAGTTCCGATGATTCGTGTCTGTTCTTCCCCACTAAGGAGCACGGAAGCTCTAATACCTACAGTAACTTCTAGTTCCTTTTTTCTGATATCATTCTCATGCCGTTACAGTCTGCACTGATGGTTCCAAATCCTCTGAAGGTCTTTGGTATGCAGTAGTGTTTTCCGGCTAGCATTTTCCCAGGTGAACTGTATGCAGTTCTCATCGCTGTTATACATATTGCATACCTGTCTACCTCGACATTCGTAGTAGTTTCACATTTCTTTAGTGCTTTGTAATCTAACAAAAAAAAAATCTTACAGCTTTGGTTACGTCGCATTTCAAAAAAAAAGGAAAAAAAAAGAAATAGCTTTCTGCTGGGTCCCTGGACAAGCGGATGTTGGGGGTAACAAGCAGACAAACTCTGCTGCACGATCAACTAACTGTACATGACCTCCGCATTTCCCTTAGAGGTATTTCAATCTCGGACATTTTGCATTTTTACACTCTCCCACCTTCGTATTGGACACACACGTCTCAATCATGGTTATCTCATGGAGAAGCGCCCAGCTTCTTTTCAATTTGCCATATACTAATAGACTGTCATGCTAACCAGCGAACACAGGCTTTACCTCTGGCATTGTCACCATTCTAACACATTTACTTTATTTGACTTCACTGACAGATCCACCTTTGACACAGACTCACTCTTTGACTTTTTTTTTTATCAGCGACAGCTTAATTGCACCGACTTTAATTATACTTTCTTTTAACATTCCTCACCTCCTTCAATGGCTTTGCCTTCGACATCCTGTTCACCTTCGCTGGTCTCTGATCTAGCATATTACATCTTTAGAACATCCTACCATGCACTGCTCTATGACCCTTGGGAATTTAGTGCTTAGTACTGATTTTAATTATAATTCTCCATCTTAGTAAGACTCTGCTAGCAAAAGCTATGGGATTAAATTTACCATCTTTTTTTTGAGGTGCATCTAGCACCTAACCTAATGACTCTGGCATATGCAGTCAGAATGGAAGGTTTTGTAAAGTCAGGGAATTGTACAAGTGTTTGGAATGCTCTTTCTTGATGGAAGGTTACAGTGAAAGGTACATAGTCTTCTTAACAACTTTGTCAAAGGAGCTACAGTGACAAAATAACTGACCATAAAAAATCTGTAAAGGCTGCTAACAAACAGTTTTACGGCATTAGTAATTTGTGGAGTTAAAACATTTTCTACAGCAGATATTTTATTTTGGTCAGTCGTAGTCCACCTAGGAGCGGTTATGTGACCAAGTTATTACGTGACCAATAAATTTGAATACTGACTTCAGGAATCGGCATTCGATGAATTTTATTTTCAAATTAGCTTGGGTAAGCTTACTCAGTACTATATAAAAAATCTCTTGAGATACGTTTGTATGTTTTTTGACATCAGTTTGTTCAAGAACACAAGATGCTCTCCAACAGAATCCTGAAAGGCGTTCGTCATTAGTCTCGAGAAAATGATCGAATTGGACCTCATCCCAAATGCCATTTTGAGGAACATTAATGACCAGTTGGTGTAGAGAAAACATTTAATACTTTGCTATCCTCATGAACAGGCATTTGGTAGAACTTTGTAGCAGGTCAAGGTTGAAAAAAAAATTTCTCTTTATTCCTCAAGTTACCAAGGCCAGGAGATGGAAAACGAAATAGATTCGTTTGCAAACCGAGGTCACGGAATTATGCAACAGGGCCCAGTTTCGTCTTTCCTAGGTGCTTAGATCAATGGTCTATTGGAAGGTGAATTATTGTGAGTGATAACATTGTCCTCAACCATCTTATCGACAAATTTCTCTGCTGCTGCGCCTTGTGAATGTAGCAGCCTGTAAAGGCTGTGCGTGAGTGACACGGTCACGGCGATAGGGTCAAGGAACTAGCTTCCTTAAGGTTTCTCAGAAAAACCCACACTGTTGCTACACCAACTGTTATACTGTGATGGGTTATATCTTTAAGAATTTCCATGAAAAGGCTTTTTTTTCATAATTCCTTGAGCTTCACTGTGCTATATTGAGGATGCATAGAGAAGACTTGTAGCACACGTCCAGACCTGATGAAATTTGGTTTCAAATTGAATTTGCCTATGTATGAGACATTTGAGGCTAGTGTCCAGCAAACACGGAAGTGGGTAGCGGTGTAGTGAGCACCTATATGATGCTCACCGCCTCTTATTTCTGTGGCCAAAGAACGTATGCGCAAGAGACAAGGGGACCTTGACACAATCACAATCTTTGGCACAATAACAAGCACTGGACACACAAGCACTGACACTATCCCCAACACTGACATTGCCACAAGCTCTGACACATATTAAGAACACTGACACACTCTCACGAACACTGACACTTTTCACGAACACTGAAACTATCACGAACACTAAGACACCATTACGAACATTCACAAAGGTCTGACACTCTATTTAAACACCAACACACCATCAGCACACTGACACACTATCACAGGTTCTGACGTACTCGCAGTTTTTGACACCACTAGAGGTACCAGTCAAGACTTGATGCTTCCAGTCGTCCCCAGCATGACATTTGCTTTTGCACACACAGCTACCTTTCAGAACGTGTGTGTTTTGGACCCCTCAAGGGTGGGTTTTTTATGCAGTCGAGGGTTCTTGATCCAAGGTTTACTTGTCTTTATTCTCCCCTTCCTTGGATAGATTGTGAACGCCATCCATTCCTCAGGAGCTGTGTGATCTCTATGGATTAGTTCTTTCTATTTTACAAAGGAGCAAGTTGGATATGTTGTTTCAACATCAAAAATAAAAAATGGATTGTTTATGAACGACGATCTTGGCTGAGGAAATGGTCGACGGCTGCATGGAAGGTATATATTAGTGTACTGGACTTACCTTAATGAATGTCCATCTACGAAAGGGGGGCCCAGCACCTCGGAAACTACCTGCTGTCCTGGCCATCATGTCACCTCTTCACATGACTTACGGTTTTCTCCGTTTTTTTTCACTCACTCGCGAACGGGGTGATGGTTCAGGATGGATTGAAATGTACTAAAGTTTCCTTTTCAAATAATGTGTGTGTGTACATTACATATTTATGATTGCAGGGATCAAGTCTTTAGCCTTTGGGCACCTCTCGTTTATATACGTTCTTGAGAAGATAATTCAGGGGAACCGAGTTATTTCCAGTACTCCCCCCTGTTTTCTTTTTTAAGCACTAACTAGCCATGAGTCACAAAGTGCATCTTTCTTTTTTCTCTTGCTGGGTTTTTATTTGTAGGGTATGTCAGTGGAACGCCTTCCATCTGAACAAAATAAACTAATGGAAAAATAAATAAATAAAGAAATGATTTAGGAAAAACAAGAAAAATGATTTTTGAGAATTTTACTTAAAATTTAAATTAATAAAAAAAAAATGGCCTTCAGTTCTTTAGTTGGGTAGGAGTAGGTATGGCCCTGGATAGTTCCTTGATGTTATTTATGTAGGTTTATCCTGGGCAGATGGTAAACCGATGTTCTGGAATCTCCTACCACTTGGATGGAGCACAAGTTAGAATAGGTAAGGGCCGGTATAGTGAAAAATGTTAAAAAGTATTTTAACATGTTTTTTGCTTTATCTGGCGCTTCCTGGAAAGGGCCAGCCAGGGAAAAGCTGGTAAAATAAGAGAAAATAAATGGTTACCCATAGTTATGATAATATAACATTTAAGAATTGAAAAGAAATGATAAATGCCAAATCATTACTGGTAACCCGCAAACAAAATAAGAAACAGTGATTACTCTGGTATAAACACCCTAACTGATTAGGAGAAGAGTGGAGGTGAAGTGACTCTCAACTTCAACCACCAGGTAAGGTAAAAATTACCAGGAGTAGAAAAATAACAAATCGGACACCAGGAACTAGTTTCGCCCGCCCCCCAGAGAGGAGGGGGGGGGGGGGTGCACGCGAACGTAACAATGGTTCCTGGTTTCCCGAAAAAACCTTAACCCACTTACACTACTTTTCCTCACATGGTATTTAAAGTAAATTTTTCCCCATCCTCATTACAGGCCGTAGCAATTCGGATTATCTTAATAAAATTATTCCTATGACAACATTCTTTAAAATTAATTCTGTGTCGACTTGTAACAAAATAGTTAATATCTTCAAATTTAGTAGAAAAGAACATTACTATTTATCGCTTTTGAAAGCTGTCTTATATATTGTTATATTAATTTTTACCATGATCAAGTGATATTGATGGAAATTTTTTAAGTTACAGAAATCTCGTGTTGAATTAAAAAAGCACGACACACGTGGACTTATCAAGTCACAACAGATCCTTGAGCAGAGAAACGTGAGTAAATATAGGGGCAAATGATGCATTGTGTTTTTTTTCACCCTTTCGGGTTTTATATATTTATTTCAATAGTCGTCAGAATAAGACTGAATCTTCGCGCTTGACTGCGCAGAGTGCGGACGTGTGACTTTTTTTTTTTTTTTATATTTTAATTTAAACATGACATTACAAAAATATAATTTGTAAACTTTATTTAAACTATAATTAACACAATCCTCCCTAACTATGTTACACACACTTACATTTCCCTGTGGGTACCCCCCCCCCTCCCTGCTCCCTCATCTATCACTTAACCAACCTGTTGAGGACTCAAAAGAATTTAATGATATGAACAAACTTTTATAACAAAATCCTCCCAAATGGTACTTTAAAGATCGACTACAGACCATGCATGCATGCACTGAACATATTATCAGACATTTTTACCCCCCCCCTAGTGGTTATCCAACCACCCACTGTTACAACCTAACATATATAAACAATGAAAAAAATGCCTAATTAAAGTCACAACAGCAATGAGCCCAAACATTAATTTCTGTAATTGCCTATATGGTTCAGTTTACATAACAATATGTATTACTACAACAATGGAAGATATAGAAAAGTCACAAGGACATACAAAATTCAACAAAACCAAAGAATAAACTTAGTCTCAAAATCCAACACATATAAGCCCTTTACACATTTAATCATGCAATTCAGTGTCTTAAAACAATCACACAGCTTCAACTATGACATTCAAGCTCTATACCAGCTTATATGGACATTGACATAGTGCTATTGACAACAGTACATCATACAAAATAAAATATAACCCTGACACAGTAAACACATAAAGACTGTGCCTAGCACCACCCCCCAAAAACACAAAAAAAAAAAAAAACCCCAAACGCAAAAAAAAACCCCCAAAACACCACTGTTGCCAACATTATTAACACTATCTGACTGCATTAACCTCTTTAACTCTCAAAACAAAACTTGAAAATTGGCAGAACACCAGTACGAACAATAAGTGCACAGACATTAATACAAACAAATCACATCAATCTCTGGACACCGTGCATGAATCACAGCATCAACACTATGCCAGAGCAAGGCACCTAGAAAACAAGTTGAGCAAACACATGCAATTTATTATAGCAAATCTCCAAATTACAGTGCATTACCGTAATCAATATTACCGACACACAATATGGTAAAATAAGTATAAAGTCGTTTTTTTGGGGGGGTTTTTTTTTTTTTTTTTTTTTTTCGTTTGTTGTATTGTTGGGTCACACAAAAACTGGGCCATCTCCACAGGTGCTAAGCACCCGTTGGTCCACATTATTTATTCACTCATGCATCACTCATCCAACCTCTCGCAAACATTTGTTATCCTAATACCAGGGAGGCAACCCTGTTTTTCACCCCTGACTTCCCGCCCCAGCAACACTCTTCCTATCATACCCTCCCCTCCCTCGTATAATACAAGTCGAATAAAACCTGTAACGTAAGTTGCCTATATCCCTCTGAAAAATCCTTCACCCACCTGCCTCCTCGTTAAATTTTCCTTATTTCTACATACCGTTTATAGATCGATTAATACGCTAACACCACTCCTCTTCACCTCATAACCTGTTTGCCCCGCAATCCCCACACTATATAGATAGAATCGTGCCATATTGTATCCCACAGCTCTGGATTACACTCCTATGATCCAACCCCCCACTCGAGACTTAATGCTCTCAAATACGAGGAAAATTCCTTTTACCTCCTATCCTATTATATCACCCTATTTAACCACCCCTTGACACCCTCATTCCAATCACAAAAATACTACATGAAAAGCCGACTCCTTCCCCACCACATACCCCACACTCCCCCCCGTCAACGACTCGTCTATCCCCGTAAACCACACCCACGGTAAAATGCCAGTGCAGAAAACGATACATTACATCCCGAACACGAGGTGCACCTCATCCTACTCAACCTATTCATATACTTCCCCATGCATAATGGGAAAATTCCTCAACAGCGCTACAACCCTCCGCTAACAATCTACACAATCTACCTATTTTAACCTTATGCATGGCTCTCGATCCCACGCCATACCCTCAACACAGTTTCACAACTCATGCAACTCAACTCCTGTATACATCCGTTGGCAATCCTGTTATGGAATCCTGCCAACCCCCCCCCACCCACACTTCCCTCATCATCCCCCCCCCCCCCCCCCCCCCCCTCCTTTTAATGAAGACACATTGACCCTCCGCTTAAGTCCAGCAATCCACCCCCCCTTGCACTCCTTTACAGTTAACATTACCACATCTCTCTTTATCCAATCCACAGCTCAACCCACGAAGAATTTAAAAACTTCACTAAGTATGTTCCGTTATAGCTGGCCGCAGTTTAATGGAACCGCTGCCACGTGCCATACTTTTGCTATACCGTAAGAATTAACAACAATGGCACGCTGCACATGGTCAATTGAGATAAGGTCGCAATGCACCCAAGCGTCCCTGATCCTTTCTACATCCTAAGCGAGTTTTCCATGCGTGCCACCAGGTAGATCGTCTGCATACATAAGACCACAGATTTTTAACGATTCACCTGCTTCCTCACAACTGCACATACACCCAATCACCCTACCCGCCGCGAGCTCCATAACCCCATGACCATGGATAAACTGGAATTTACCCTCTACCAGTTTGCCCCTGCGAACATTTGTAATACCCCGTCTATGTGTCCATTGACATCCCTCCCTGATCGAACAGTTGTATCATCCACATACCCAATTATCACTGGCCAAACCCTCGCAACCTCACACCCTGGTCCCCTCTACGTGACACCATACGCTGCTCCAACAATTCTATAAAATGGGGTCCTGTACGCATGCAAACAATAATTGTGACATAGGACACCCCTGCCTCAGTCCCCTACCCATTACAATCTTCCCGACCCAATCGACCATTAATCTTTACCCTCGCCCATTGCACCTCCATACAACGCCTCAACCCAGCCACTATGTCTTCCCCAAACCCCTGACCCCTGAGATGCTTACAATGCTTTCCGATCTACTCTATCATATGCCCCTTGCCAATCGAGCCGCCACCAAACCTCCCTCCCGTGCCCCCCCCCTTTTGCCCTCCACGAAATCCATAAGAAAACCCATGCCCCTCCACCATAGACATCCCTGGCTAAACCAAACTGATTGTTGATACTACCCGCCCTACCACACACTTGACCCGATTTCCCAAAAGCTTCGCAACAATTTATAATCTGCGCATCACCAACGAGATCGCCCGGTAAATCCGAAGCGTATGCTGGCCCTTTACCCTTCGATACCAATACAACGCGCGAGCCGTTGCCTGCCTTCTCACCCAGCCACCTTCTCCTTCATGCATTTAATAACCTAACCAGAAATGCCTCAATAGTTCCAATGCTGCTGATAAAAACTCTACCGGGCGTCATCAATTCCGTGCTTTGCCGCTTTTCGCATTCCACTTAAAGCCCTCCATATTTCCACCTCAGTTAATGTCGCCACCCAGTGCATTCCCTATCATGTTACGCAACTGACATACCACACTCCCACACACCTGTATCTAAAACCCCATCCTCTACCCCTTCTCGTTGCCAGTACTTCTCCATACCACTTGTCAGCAAACGCCCTATTATTTTCCTTCCGTAGCTTGATGACCTGCCCTCCGCTGTACCCTCCTATCGATCATGAACCTCCAACCATGGAATAGCTTGTATTGCCGGCCTGTCTTTGTTCTGCCTACGCAATACGCACGATGAAGGTCTAACGCCCATAACAACTCTCCACACCCCCCTGTACCCGCACCGCTTGGACCTCTCATCCTTACCTCACGGCAGCCTCCCTTTAATTGGCCATAATTCATCCCATTGGATAAGTGCCCTCGCCACCGCCCCCCCTCGCATAACAACCCCGTAATCTATCCTCCAATAGTTAGTCAAGCCCATATTCTTCAAGACTATGATACGTTTCCCATATCCTTTACGTAATATTGCCTATCATCGTTCTTTAGCCACACCAAACCCACCACAATCACCATCATCCTCTACCCCTTTTATCTCTGCACTAACCCCTCCCACAGCGTTGCAAATCCTACTATCCCCTCCCTTCACCTTACACACTTGTATTTAATTTCCAATATCCCCTAGATATACCTGCTAGTGACTCCCACGCCACCTCTGCCTACAACCGCCCGATGATCCGAATAAGCTACTTCTATTGTAACGGAAAATGTCACCCAACCCCTAGAAAATATACAGCCTATCCATCTAGCAGCGTAACCCCGTCTTACAAAAGTGTGCCTCTACCTCCCAGCGCCCCTCCTCCACCGCTCACCGCAACTGAATATCCCTCAAAAGATCTCGCAAGGCCGCCGACACGTGCCCCCCCCCTTTTTTGGTTCCACGTCACCCCCCCTAATAAACGCATTTCCCAGTCGCCACCAACGATGGCCACTGCAGGAAACCCCAGTAAGAAAAAAAATAGTTCTTCACAACAAAATCCCTTTTTCCCCTCACATCATTTTCCTGGTCATAAAACATAAAAAGATACCCGTGCCCCACCCACCACCCTCCACGGCGCAATACTCTTCCCCCTCCTCCCCCTCACTTCTTAGAACACAAAGGGTTGCCCCCCCTGATCAATATACCCACCCCACCTTTCGGCGGCAGATGGCAGAGTCATGCCGAAAACCCTCCCCTCGAGCCTCCCCCCCCCTTAAAATTTGTTTCTTGAGGAACACTACACCACCCTAATTTTACAGAAACATCGAAACCTTTCCTTCTTCACACTATTACCAGTCCATTTCTTTCACAGTTTTTCCCCAAAGGCCCTCTTTATATTTTCCAAACCCCTTCCTCCTCCTTTTTTCATCCAGGGGCCTCCTGCCCCAGAGCCAGCACAAGGCCCCCATAAACCCCCCCCCCTTTTTTTGCGATGCCTCTTTGGATGCTCGACTTTGCCTTCCTTCCTCCCAGACCTCTGCGCCGGGTCGGAAATATCTGAGTTGACCCGGCTCCTTCCTCGGATCCCTTACATCCATGTTTTTTCTGGGTTCCCTCACGATGAACCTAAACCCCACCACCCCCTTTCCCACACACCGGCGACAACCCCTTTAAAAGTTCCGTCAACCCTGCAGTTTTTTATCCTTACTTTCCCTACAGGCACCCCCGTGTCTCTCCAGCCGGGAACAACTCCTCTGCAGGCGGTGTCATGCCCTTTAAACACCTCCTGAAGCTCTTCCTCTAGGCCTGCACCTCCTCCCCCTTGCACTTCTGACTTGCCTTTGTGTGTCGATCCTTTTTTCTCACAGCTTACCCACACATGCCCTTTTCCCCTTTGGGAAACCCCCACCCCTTCACTCCACAAGGCCCCGGGCCCGGGTTCGCACTGGGCTCTAACAGCTATCACGCTGTAACGGTGCTTCACCAGTTTGCCCCCTGGGGCCCTCCTCAGCTTCACGCACTCTGCCGCCTTTGGTCGTATGCCCCCCCATATTCTGCACGTAGTCTCTGTCCGGGATAGATACCTAACTTTCGTCCCGAAGCCTCCACGACGAAGACGGTATGGGGTGTCCAGAGTCATTTCAGGGAAAAGGGACCCTCCGGACGTCCCCTGTAAGCACCTGCCGTCCACTTGCCCTTTTTGCCAGGTTACGGTTCCCTATGTCTCAAAAAAAAACTTTCCCTTTTTTCAGCCCATCTGCCCCCAATGGGGCATTACGTACTTAACCCACGAAAGTGCGAGATAGTCGATCAAACGCACCCTTTACAGCTGGGTACGTCAAAACTCACTTTGGAACCCCGTCACCCCAAAGTCATACACGGCGTGGAATTCAGTTTGACGAAATTCTATAAGCCCCCTTCAGGGTACACCATACACCTACGTCCCGGATCCTAGGTCTCCCTAATGATTGTCGGGGGTAAGATTGCATGAAAAGGGTGAATCGCCCCACGAAGCGCCAATACCAATGGGGATTTAGCGCCTCCCCTCACTCAGCGCCCTGTTGATACAAGGGACCGCCCGAACGCAGAGGGGTGCAGCGCCAACCTCCTCGCCCCTGGGCAGGGAGCGAAAATGGGCTAGCCCTTCCATTGGGAAAAATTTTTCCAAATGGGATTTGGGGGAGAAGGGTTTGCCCCGGGGATTTTTATTGCTGGGGGAAAAAACCCTTTCACGGCTTTTCCGAAAATGGAACCGGTGGGGTAAGAAAAGGTTTTTCCAAAAAGGTACGTTTTTCCCTCAAGTAGTTAGCTGGAGTTTATAACTGGGCAATTTAAAGGGCAGGGGTGGGTTATTACTACGTGCGCCAAGACGTGGAAAATTTAAAAGGGTCCAATGGCCATTTTGGGGGGCAGTGTTTGGGAGTTTTTTACAGAGGACCTTAGGTAGTTGGAAAAGGAAGGGGGGCCGGAACCCTGGGTTTAGTTGGGGTTTAGGCACCTGTTTTTTCCCTAGAGTTTTGGCACTTTGGGTAAGTGGAGCGTGAGTTATTTTTGGGGCATATGCAATTGGGGAGTGGGGGGGTGGGCAGGAAAAGGAAACCCGTGGAAAGGTGACCGGCCGGGTGGGAGGAAGGCCCTGACTGAAGGATTCCTTTGAGGGGGGCTGAGTACTTGGTTTAAAATATGTCCCGTTTTGGGGAAAGGGGGCACTATGGA
>NW_026471861.1:0-12260 GCF_026875155.1 Cherax quadricarinatus | reverse complement strand
TCCTTTTTTTAACTAACTTTTTCGGTTTTGGGGTTTCCTAACCTGTACTCCGTCTGCGGTCTTCTGTGTCCTTCCCCAATCTTCATGACCTTACACTTACTGGGGTTAAACTCCAGGAGCCATTTGTCGGACCATACTTGTAGTTTGTGTGTGTGTGTGTGTGTGTACTCACCTAGTTGTACTCACCTAGTTGAGATTGCGGGGGTCGAGTCCGAGCTCCTGGCCCCGCCTCTTCACTGATCGCTATTAGGTCACTCTCCCTGAGCCGTGAGCTTTATCATACCTCTGCTTAAAGCTATGTATGGATCCTGCCTCCACTACATCGCTTCCCAAACTATTCCACTTACTGACTACTCTGTGGCTGAAGAAATACTTCCTAACATCCCTGTGATTCATCTGTGTCTTCAGCTTCCAAGTGTGTCCCCTTGTTACTGTGAATAATCTCTGGAACATCCTGTCTTTGTCCACCTTGTCAATTCCTCTCACTATTTTGTATGTCGTTATCATGTCTTCCCTATCTCTCCTGTCCTCCAGTGTCGTCAGGTTGATTTCCCTTAACCTCTCCTCGTAGGACATACCTCTTAGCTCTGGGACTAGTCTTGTTGCAAACTTTTGCACTTTCTCTAGTTTCTTTACGTGCTTGGCTAGGTGTGGGTTCCAAACTGGTGCCGCATACTCCAATATGGGCCTAACGTACACGGTGTACAGGGTCCTGAATGATTCCTTATTAAGATGTCGGAATGCTGTTCTAAGGTTTGCTAGGCGCCCATATGCTGCAGCAGTTATTTGGTTGATGTGCGCTTCAGGAGATGTGCCTGGTGTTATACTCACCCCAAGATCTTTTTCCTTGAGTGAGGTTTGTAGTCTCTGACCCCCTAGACTGTACTCCGTCTGCGGCCTTCTTTGCCCTTCCCCAATCTTCATGACTTTGCACTTGGTGGGATTGAACTCCAGGAGCCAATTGCTGGACCAGGTCTGCAGCCTGTCCAGATCCCTTTGTAGTTCTGCCTGGTCTTCGATCGAGTGAATTCTTCTCATCAACTTCACGTCATCTGCAAACAGGGACACCTCAGAGTCTATTCCTTCCGTCATGTCGTTCACAAATACCAGAAACAGCACTGGTCCTAGGACTGACCCCTGCGGGAACCCGCTGGTCACGGGTGCCCACTCTGACACCTCGCCACGTACCATGACTCGCTGCTGTCTTCCTGACAAGTATTCCCTGATCCATTGTAGTGCCTTCCCTGTTATCCCTGCTTGGTCCTCCAGTTTTTGCACCAATCTCTTGTGTGGAACTGTGTCAAACGCCTTCTTGCAGACCAAGAAAATGCAATCCACCCACCCCTCTCTCTCTTGTCTTACTGCTGTCACCATGTCATAGAACTCCAGTAGGTTTGTGACACAGGATTTCCCGTCCCTGAAACCATGTTGGCTGCTGTTGATGAGATCGTTCCTTTCTAGGTGTTCCACCACTCTTCTCCTGATAATCTTCTCCATGATTTTGCATACTATACATGTCAGTGACACTGGTCTGTAGTTTAATGCTTCATGTCTGTCTCCTTTTTTAAAGACTGGGACTACATTTGCTGTCTTCCATGCCTCAGGCAATCTCCCTGTTTCGATAGATGTATTGAATATTGTTGTTAGGGGTACACATAGCGCCTCTGCTCCCTCTCTCAATACCCATGGGGAGATGTTATCTGGCCCCATTGCCTTTGAGGTATCTAGCTCACTCAGAAGCCTCTTCACTTCTTCCTCGGTTGTGTGCACTGTGTCCAGCACTTGGTGGTGTGCCCACCTCTCCGTCTTTCTGGAGTCCCTTCTGTCTCCTCTGTGAACACTTCTTTGAATTTCTTGTTGAGTTCTTCACATACTTCACGGTCATTTCTTGTTGTCTCTCCTCCTTCCTTCCTTAGCTGATTACCTGGTCCTTGACTGTTGTTTTCCTCCTGATGTGGCTGTACAACAGTTTCGGGTCAGATTTGGCTTTCGCTGCTATGTCATTTTCATATTGTCTTTGGGCCTCCCTTCTTATCTGTGCATATTCGTTTCTGGCTCTACGACTGTTTCTCCTTATTCTCCTGGGTCCTTTGCCTTCTATATTTCTTCCATTCCCTAGCACACTTGGTTTTTGCCTCCCTGCACCTTTGGGTAAACCATGGGCTCATACTGGCTTTTTCATTTATTCCTGTTACCCTTGGGTACAAACCTCTCCTCAGCCTCCTTGCATTTTGTTGCTACATATTCCATCATCTCATTAACTGGCTTCCCTGCCAGTTCTCTGTCCCACTGAACCCCGTTCAGGTAGTTCCTCATTCCTGTGTAGTCCCCTTTCTTGTAGTTTGGCTTCATTCGTCCTGGCCTTCCTGCTTCTTCCTCCACTTGTAGCTCTACTGTGTATTCGAAGCTTAAAACCACATGGTCACTGGCCCCAAGGGGTCTTTCATATGTGATGTCCTCGATATCTGCACTACTCAAGGTGAATACTAAGTCCAGCCTTGCTGGTTCATCCTCTCCTCTCTCTCTTGTAGTGTCCCTTACGTGTTGGCACATGAAGTTTTCCAGTACCACCTCCATCATCTTAGCCCTCCATGTATCTTGGCCCCCATGTGGGTCCAAGTTCTCCCAATCGATCTCCTTGTGGTTAAAGTCACCCATGATCAGGAGCTTTGCCCTGCATGCATGAGCTCTTCTGGCCACACTAGCCAGTGTGTCAACCATCGCTCTATTGCTCTCGTCGTACTCTTGCCTTGGCCTCCTGCTGTTCTGTGGTGGGTTATACATCACTGCTATTACCACCTTGGGACTCCAGAGTGAAGTGTTCCCGCTATGTAATCACTTTCTTCTCCGCTGTCTCCTCTCTCCAGCTCATCAAAAATTCCAGCGATTTTTGATCAGCAACGCCACTCCTCCACCCCCCTGTTCCCTCTGTCTTTCCTCAGGATTTGGTATCCGTTGGAAAGATGGCATCTGTTATCATATCTGTAAGCTTGGTTTCTGTGAGAGCTATGATGTCCGGTGATGCTTCTTTGACTCTTCCATGCCACTCCTCCACTATTTGTTATTCCATCAGCGTTTGTGTACCATACCTTCAGTTTCCTTTCCAACACTGTGGTTTGGGGGGGCCTGTGAGGGTGGGAGACCTGGTGGCATACTGTGGGATTCTATAGCTCGGTGTTGGGTGGGAGGCTGTGGGTATGGATTGTAGTGTGTGTTGGGATGGTGTGATAGGTTTTATGGTTCTGAGAATAGTTGTGTGTGTGCTTGCCCTTGCTGTTCTGTTCTGCTCTGACTGACCTCTGCTGGTTCCATCCTTGTCTCTTTTCCTAGCTCCTTTCGCTTTTTTGTCCTCTCCCTCAGCTGCTGTCGTTCTGATTTTGTTCTGTCTCTGTCTAGGAGCACCCTCTTGTACTCTTCGAGTATTTCAATCGTGGTTTCTCTTGGAGGATCCTGTTCTGCACTGTTTTCGTCCTGAGAATCACTTGATTGGTCGGTTTCTCCCCTTCGAGTACCCCCCTATTCTCTGAAAATTTACAATCTCGTCCATCTCTTCACCTATTTCCGTGATGATTTTCTCAATCTCCTTTCTTTCTTCCTGCTGCCTTTCAGGTGTGCCCTTTTTCCTCTGTGTGTGTGTGTGTGTGTGTGTGTGTGTGTGTGTGTGTGTGTGTGTGTGTAAGTTTGTTTGCACGCGTATGTGTGTGTGTGTACTCATCTATTTCTACTCACCTATTTGTGGTTGCAGGGGTCGAGTCATAGCTCCTGACCCCGCCTCTTCACAGATTGCTACTATGTCCTCTCTCTCCCTGCTCCTTGAGCTTTATCAAACCTCGTCTTAAAACTATGAAAGGTTCCCGCCTCCACTACGCACTTTCTAGGGCTATTCCACTTCCTGACACTCTAGGGACTGAAGAAATACTTCCTAACATCCCTTTGATTCATCTGTGTCTTCAACTTCCAATTGTGACCTCTTGTTTCTGTGTCCCCTCCCTGGAACATCCTGTCTTTGTCCACCTTGTCTATTCTGCGCAGTATTTTATATGTCGTTATCATGTCTCCCCTGACCCTCTTGTCCTCCAGTGTCGTCAGGCCGATTTCCCATAACCTTTCTTCGTAGGACATACCTCTTAGCTTTGGGACTAGTCTTGTTGCAAACCTTGGCACTTTCTCTAATTTCTTGTCGTGCTTAACCAGGTGTGGGTTCGAAACTGGTGCTGCATACACCAATATGGGCCTGACATACATGGCGAACAGAGTCTTGAAGGATTCCTTAATGAGTTAACGGAACGCTGTTCTTAGGTTTGCCAGGCGCTCATATGCTGCAGCAGTTATCTGGTTAATGTGCGCCTCAGGAGATTTGCTCGGTGTTATATTCACCCTAAGATCTTTTTCCTTGAGTGAGGTTTCGCAAGTCTTTGGCCATACTTTGCATTTGGTGGGGTTAAATTCAAGGAGACATTTGCTGGACCAACTTGTAGCTTGTCCAGGTGTCTTTGTTGTCCTACTGATCCTCATTAACTTCACTTCATCAAGAAACAGAGACACTTCTGAAAGTATCTCTTCCGTCATGTTCACATGTACCATAAACAACACAGGTCCCAGGACCGACCCCTGTGGAACCCCGCTCGTCACAGGTCCTAGGACCGACCCTTGTGGAACCCCGCTCGTCACAGGTCCCAGGACCGACCCTTGTGGAACCCCGCTCGTCACAGGTCCCAGGACCGACCCCTGTGGAACCCCGCTCGTCACAGGTCACAGGACTGACCCCTGTGGAACCCCGCTCGTCACAGTCCTCCCTGCCAGATATTCTCTGATCCATTGCAGTGCCTTTCCTGTTATGTGTGCCTGATCCTCTAGGTTTTGCATTAACCACTTGTGAGGAACTGTGTTGAAGGCCTTCTTGCAGTCCAAGAAATTGCAATCTATCCACCCCTCTCGTGTCTTATTTCCGTTATGTTGTCATAAAACTCTAGTAGGTTTGTGACACAGGATTTGCTTCCCTGAAGCCGTGCTAGTTGTCGTTTATAAGCTTATTCTGCTCTAGGTGCTCCACTTCTCCTGATAATCTTCTCCATGACTTTGCATACGTCAGTGACACAGGTCTGTAGTTCAATGCTTCGTGTCTGTTTCTTAAAAGTTGGGACTGCATTTGCCATCTTCCATTCCTCAGATGTGTTATTGCATGTCTATGTATATAAGAACATAAGAACATAAGAAAGAAGAAACACTGCAATAGGCCTACTGACCCATGCGGAGCAGGTCCATGTCGTCCCCCCCCCCGCCGGATTACCCAAAATGACCCATCAGTCTCGTCACCTCCACTCAAGGAGGAGCACGGCACCAGACCCAGCGGGCACAAGCTAGTCAGGTCCAACTCACACCCACCCACCCCAAACCCTCATGTATTTATCTAACCTATTTTTAAAACTACAAAAACGTTTTAGCCTGAATAACTGTACTCGGGAGTTTGTTCCACTCATCCACAACTCTATTTACCAACCAGTGCTTTCCTATATCCTTCCTGAATCTGAATTTTTCCAACTTGAAACCATTGCTGATCCTGTCTTGGCTGGAAATTTTCAGAACGCTATTTACATCCCCTTTATTTATTCCGGTTTTCCATTTATACACTTCGATCATGTCCCCCCTAATTCTACGCCTTTCGAGAGTGTGCAGATTCAGGGCCCTCATCTACCCTCATAGGGAAGATTTGATACATGGGATATCTTTGGGTCATCCTCCTCGTACGTTTCCGAGGCATTTTTTATCCATTCTGTAAACGGTGACCAGAACTGAGCAGCATAGTCTAAATGAGGCCTAACCAAGGATATATAGAGTTGAAGAACAACCTGGGGACTTCTATTATTTATACTTCTAGATATGAAGCCAAGAATTCTGTTAGCTTTATTGCGAACACTAACGCACTAAAAAAAACATTCCACGGGCGGGGATAGAACCCGCAAATTGAGAGTCTCCAAAACTCCAGACCGTCGTGTCTGTAGTTTTGAGACTCAGATTGCGAGTTCTATCCCCGCCCGTGGTATGGTTTGTTTCCAATCGTGTCATTACGATTTCGTGTCACTAATGCACTGTTGTCTTGGTTTAAGATTACTACTAACCAGAACTCCTAAATCCTTTTCGCAATCGTGTATTAAGTAGTATCAAAACTCCAGACACGACGGTCTGGAGTTTTGAGACTCTCAGATCGCGGGTTCTATCCCCGCCCGTGGTATGGTTTTTTTTAGTGCGTTAGTGTTCGCAATAAAGCTAACAGAATTCTTGGCTTCACATCTAGAAGTATAAATAATAGAAGTCCCCAGGTTGTTCTTCAACTCTATATATCCTTGGTTAGGCCTCATTTAGACTAAGCTGCTCAGTTCTGGTCACCATATTACAGAATGGACATAAATGCTCTGGAAAACCTACAAAGGAGGATGACAAAGATGATCCCATGTATCAGAAATCTTCCCTATGAGGATAGACTGAGGGCCCTGAATCTGCACACTCTCGAAAGGCGTAGAATTAGGGGGGATATGATCGAAGTGTATAGTGTGTTATCATATACTGCCTCTCACCCCTCATTGAGTGATCATATACCGCGTCTCAACCCTCAGTGAGTGATCATATACTGCCTCTTACCCCTCAGTGAGTGATCATATACTGCGTCTCACCTCTCAGTGTGTGATCATATACTGCCTCTCACCTCTCAGTGTGTGATCATATACTGCCTCTCACCTCTTAGTGTGTGATCATATACTGCCTCTCACCCCTCAGTGAGTGATCATATACTGCCTCTCACCTCTCATTGTGTGATCATGCACTACGTCTCTCCTTACTCTATGAGTGATCATATACTGCCTCTCACCTCTCAGTGTGTGATCATATACTGCCTCTCACCTCTTAGTGTGTGATCATATACTGCCTCTCACCCCTCAGTGAGTGATCATATACTGCCTCTCACCTCTCATTGTGTGATCATGCACTACGTCTCTCCTTACTCTATGAGTGATCATATGCTGCCTCTCACCCTTCAGTTTGTGTTTTTTAGTGTTCTTTTAAGATCAGTGAGCGATCATATACTTCCTCTCATTCCCTCAGTGTGTGATCTTATACTGTATCTCTTCTTTCAGTGTGTGATCATATGGTGCGTCTCAATCTTCTGTTTATATATTATGCTGTTTCTCACCCCTTAGCGTGTGATCTTATGCTGCCTCTCACCCCTCAGTGTCTTTGAACATGTACTGCCTCTGAACTATCTGTGTGTGTGTCTGTGTCTGTGTGTGTGTGTCTGTGTGTGTATGTGTGTGCGTGTGCGTGTCCGTGTAAATGATCGTATGCTTCCGCGTCACTTCTAAGACAATAATCATAACCCCCCTCATGTTTTTATAACTAAAACCCGAGAAGAGAGAGAGAAGAGAGAGAGAGAAAAGAGAGAGAGAGAGGGGGAGAGAGAGAGAGGGGAGAGAGAGAGAGAGAGAGAGAGAGAGAGAGAGAGGGGGGAGAGGAGAGAGAGAGAGAGAGAGAGAGAGAGAGAGAGAGAAAGATTTACAGTTACTTACTTGTTTCTTCAGCAACACAACTATGTTTTCGGTGTCGTATTTCAGTAACATGTTCATTAGATCTATTTTAATTAATTTCTAAGTTACAGTACTAATTAACCAAACTTCAGGTTGAAAGTTAGGACACTGTGCTACTTCTGGATATCTTTATTGTAGACGTTTCGCCATCAAGTGGCTTTATCGATTTAGATTCAAAGACATAAAATTTGAAGACAAAAGAACTATATACAAAAGATGAGGTAAACAGTCCCTCAGCCTTGGAGTTAGTGTTCACAGCATCGGGTGGTGGAGAGTCTGGAGCAAAGGCAAGGGGCTGGCGGTTATTTAGGCGTCAGTGGGTAGGGACGTGTAGCAGATGAGGGCATAGTCACTGGTAGGCGGGATTCCCCAGTGGAAGTAGGTCCTACCCCAAAGGGATGTGTTAGTTGTAGTAGTTAAAATCGCCACGATGCTGTGAACACTAACTCTAAGGCTGAGGGACTGATTACCTCCTCTTTTGTATATAGTTTACTGTCTTCTAATTATGTCTAGAATCTGTATTGATAAAGCCACGGATGGCGAAACGTCTACAATGAAGATATCCAGAAGTTGCACATTGTCTTAACTTTCATATTGTCGGTATTTTATACCTTTTCTTGCACAAACTTTAGGTTCACTGAAACGCTTGAGTAAGCACATGTTCAGTAATTTAATATTTTATCTCGAAATGTTTGGCCATCTCAGGGGGGTTGTTATTATCTGAAGTTATGGAACCGAATACACTTCAGTTTTGTGGGGCTGATCACCTCAAACTTACTCCCAGGAGGCGAAGGGAATGGTCACCTCATACACATATATCCATTACTTCTGCTTAACAGAGAATCAAGTCGTTTTATTAACGCAATTTTTTTCAACATATCGGCCGTATCCCACCGATGGAGGGTCACCTAAAACGGAAAATGAAAGTTTATTCTTTTAAATTTATTAATGTATACAGGAGAAGGGAGTTACTAACCCCTTGCTATCAACATATTAGTCGCTTATTACGTCATACACAACTTACTGAGGAAGAATTCTGTTCCATTTTCCCGTGGAGATCAAAAGGAAATAAAGAAGAACAAAAACTACTTAAAAATAGAAGAAAACCCAAAAGTATATATATATATATATGTCGTGCCGAATAGGCAGAACTTGCGATCTTGGCTTAAATAGCAACGTTCGTCTTGCCATATAGGACAAGTGAAAATTTGTGTATGCAATAATTTCGCCAAAATCATTCTGAACCTAACGAAAAAAATATATTTCACTGTGCTTGTTTAGTATTAAATTATTGTAAACAAATCTAAAATATATTTAGTTGGGTTAGGCTAAAATAAATTGTTCTTGTTATAATAAGGTTAGGTAAGTTTTTAAGATTCTTTTGATGCAAAATTAAAAATTTTTACATTAACATCAATGAAAAAATATATCTTTAAACTTATAAGAGAAAATTTTAGAAAGGACTTAATTTTTAAAAGAGTTCTTGCTAATTGACCAGTTTTACATATTCGGCACGACATATAATATATATATATATATATATATATTAAAATATATATTTTATTTAATTATATATATATATAATTTTATATATTATATATATATACACACACACACACACACACACACACACACACACACACACGTGTGTGTGTGCGTGTGCGTTTGTATGTACTCACCTAGCTGTATTCACCCAGTTGTAATTACAGGGGTCGAATTATAGCTCCTGGCCCCGCCTTTTCACTGGTCACTACTAGGACCCCTCTTCCTGCTCCATGAGCTTTATCATACCTCTTGTTAAAGCTATGTATGGATCCTGCCTCCACTTCATCACTTCCCAAATTATTCCACTTCCTGACAATTCTGTGACTGAAGAAATACTTCCTAACATCCCTGTGATTCATCTGAGTCTTCAATTTCCAACTATGACTCCTTGTTGCTGTGTTCCATTACTGGAACATTCTGTCTCTGTCCACTTTGTCGATTCCTCTCAGCATTTTATATGTCGTTATCATATCATCTCTATCTCTCCTGTCTTCCAGTGTCTTCAGGTTAATTTCTCTTAACTTCTCCTCGCCTATTTCCCTTGCTCCGGGACTAGTCTTGTTGCAAATCTCTGCACTTTCTTTAGTTTCCTTTCATGCTTGGCAAGGGTGGGTTCCAAAAATAGTGCTGCATACTCTAGTAATGGGCCTAACGTACACGGTGTACAGGGTCCTGAACGATTCCCTTTTTAAGATGTTTGGAATACTGTTCTTAGGTTTGCTAGGCGCCCGTATACTTCAGCAGTTATTTGGTTGACGTGCGCCTCAGGAGATTTTGGGCCGGTGTTATACTCACCCAAAGACCCTTTTCCTTGAGTGAGGTTTGTAGTCTCTGGCCCCCTAGACTATACTCCGTGTGCGGTCTCCTTTGCCTTTCCCCAATCTTCATGACTTTGCACTTGGTGGTGTTGAACTCCAAAGGGATCTGGACAGGTTGTTGGCCATTCACAAATACCTGGAGCAGCACCGGTACTAGGACTGACCCCCGTGGAACCCCACTCGTCGCAGGCGCCCATTCTGACACCTCGCCACGTACCATGACTCGCTGTTGTCTTCCTGACAGGTATTCCCTGATCCATTGTGGTGCCTTTCCTGTTACCCGTGTCTGGTCCTCCAGCTTTTGCACTAATCTCTTGTGTTTAACTGTGTGTGAGTGTGTGTGTGTGGTGTGTGTGTGTGTGTGTGTGTGTGTGTGTGTGAGTTTGTCCATGTATATGCATGAGTTTTATAACCTAAAGTGAAATAAAAGTATCAAGACATACCTGAAATCATTATGTTTATGAGACACAAAACACACCCGCAATCCTACCATCATTCAAAACACTTATAGATTTCCATATTAAATCTCGGCAGGACGGTAGTCCTTCTCTGGGCGGTTCCTGTTTACCAACCTACTTCCTAGGTATACTTGTATTAATATTGATATAAATAATACCACAGAAATCATTAATCACTACATTAACGAATTTTTTTTTTGGGTATCCGTTAGGATCTATTTATTCTCTATGTATAACTGTGGCGTCTTTTTTTTTTGTGTTGCAGATTCTGCAAATTTTTCCCTTTTTTATACGTTCATATTTTTCTGACTTTAATTTTCATGACCATGACTCCATTTTTTAAATTTGCTAAACTGGGAAGTATGGTGTGTGTGTGTGTGTGTGTGTGTGTGTGTGTGTGTGTGTATGTGGTGTATGTGTGTGTGTGTGTGTGGGGTGTGTGTGTGTGTGTGTGTATGTGTGTGTGTGTGTGTGTGTGTGTGTGTGTGTGTGTGTGTGTGTGTGTGTGTGTGTGTGTGTGTGTGTTTATACGCACCTAGTTGTACTCACCTAGTTGAGGTTGCGGGGGTCGGTCCCAGCTCCTGGCCCCGCCTCTTCACTGATCGCTACTAGGTCACTCTCCCTGAGCCGTGAGCTTTATCATACCTCTGTGTGTGTGTGTATGTGTGTGTGTGTGTGTGTGTGTGTGTGTGTGTGTGTGTGTGTGTGTGTGTGTGTGTGTGTGGTGGTGTGTGTGTGTGTATGTGTGTGTATGTGTGTGTGTGTTTATACTCGCCTAATTGTACTCAACTAATTGTGGTTGCAGGGATCGATTCATAGTTCCTGGCCTCGCCTCTTCACTGATCGCTACTATGTCTACTTCCTGCTCCACGAGCTTTATCATACCTCTTCTTAAAGCTATGCATGGTTCCTCTCACCACTACCTCACCTTCTAGACTATTCCACTTCCTGGCAACACTATGGCTGAAGAAATACTTCCTAACATTCCCGTGACTCATCTGAGCCTTCAACTTCCAATTGTGACCTCTTGTTCCTGTATCCTATCTCTGGAACTTCCTGTCTGTCCACCTTGTCGATTCCTCTCAGAATTTTATACTTTTGTTATCACGTCCTTCCCTGTCCCCCCTGTCCTCCAGTGTCGTCAGGTCGAGTTCTCTTAACCTCTCCTCGTAAGACACCACCCGTTAACTCCGCGACTAGTTTCGTTGCGAACCTTTCCATTTTCTCTAGTTTCCTGACGTGTTTGTCAAGGTGAGAGTTCCAAACTGAAGCTGCGTAGTCCAATATAGGCCTGATATATGCGGCATAGAGGGTCAGGAACGACTCCTTACTGAGATCTAGGAATGCTGTTCTTAAGTTCTCTAGTCGCTCATATGCTGCAGCAGTTATTTGCTTGATGTGCGCCTTAGGAGATGTGATCGGTATTATATAAACACCAAGATCCTTTTCCTTGAGTGAGGTTTGTAGTCTTTGGTCCCCCTTATTCATTATACTATCAGCGTTGGTGTATCATACCTTCAATTTCCTCTCCAACTCTGTATTCTGGGGGGTTTGTGAGTTGGGGGGGTCCTGGCAGGGAGCCGTGTGTGTGTGTTGTGTGTGTGTACTCACCTAGTTGAGGTTGCGGGGGTCGAGTCCGAGCTCCTGGCCCCGCCTCTTCACTGATCGCTACTAGGTCACTCTCCCTGAGCCGTGAGCTTTATCATACCTCTGCTTAAAGCTATGTATGTATCCTGCCTCCACTACATCACTTCCCAAACTATTCCACTTACTGACTACTCTGTGGCTGAAGAAATACTTCCTAACATCCCTGTGATTCATCTGTGTCTTCAGCTTCCAACTGTGTCCCTTGTTACTGGTCC
>NW_026471860.1:0-12132 GCF_026875155.1 Cherax quadricarinatus | reverse complement strand
CTCCCCTGCCCCCTCCTTCCCTCCAGTGTCGCAGGCCGATTCCCTTAACTTTCTTCTAGGAATTCCCCTTAGCTCGGGAAACAACCCTTTCGCAAACCTTTGTACTTTCTCTAGTTTTTTTAAACGTGCTTTATCAAGTGTGGTTCCAAACAGGTGCTGCATACTCCAGTATGGCCTGACATACACGGTGTACAGTGTCTTGAATGATTCCTTACTAAGGTATCGGAATGCTGTTCTCAGGTTTGCCAGGCGCCCATATGCTGCAGCAGTTATCTGATTGATGTGTGCTTCCGGAGACATGCTCGGTGTTATACTCACCCCAAGATCTTTCTCCTTGAGTGAGGTTTGCAGTCTTTGGCCACCTAGCCTATACTCTGTCTGTGGTCTTCTGTGCCGTTCCCCTATCTTCATGACTTTGCATTTGGCAGGATTAAATTCGAGAAGCCATTTGCTGGACCAGGTGTCCAGTCTGTCCAGGTCTCTTTGAAGTCCTGCCTGGTCCTGTGTACTCACCTATTTGTACTCACCTATTTGTGGTTGCAGGGGTCGAGTCCTAGCTCCTGGCCCCGCCTCTTCACCGGTTGCTACTAGGCCCTCTCTCTCCCCGCTCCATGAGCTTTATCAAACCTCGTCTTAAAACTGTGTATGGTTCCTGCCTCCACTACGTCATTTTCTAGGCTATTCCACTGCCTTACAACTCTATGACTGAAGAAATACTTCCTACTATCTCTCTGACTCATTTGTGTCTTCAACTTCCAATTGTGGCCTCTTGTTTCTGTGTCCCCTCCCTGGAACATCCTGTCCTTGTCCACCTTGTCTATTCCACGCAGTATTTTATATGTCGTTATCATGTCTCCCCTGACCCTCCTGTCCTCCAGTGTCGTCAGGCCGATTTCCCTTAATCTTTCTTCATAGGACATTCCCCTTAGCTCTGGAACTAATCTTGTCGCAAACCTTTGTACTTTCTCTAGTTTCTTGACGTGCTTTATCAAGTGTGGGTTCCAAACAGGTGCTGCCATACTCCAGTATGGGCCTGACATACACAGTGTACAGTGTCTTGAATGATTCCTTACTAAGGTATCGGAATGCTGTTCTCAGGTTTGCCGGGCGCCCATATGCTGCAGCAGTTATCTGATTGATTGTGTGCTTCCGGAGACATGCTCGGTGTTATACTCACCCCCAAGATCTTCTTCTTGAGTGAGGTTTGCAGTCTTTGGCCACCTAGCCTATACTCTGTCTGGGGTCCTTCTGTGCCCTTCCCCTATTCTTCATGACTTTGCATTTGGCAGGATTAAATTCGAGAACCCATTTGCTGCCCTGGTGCCCTTTTTCGGGTCCAAGTCTTTTTTGAAGTCCTGCCTTGCCCCTCATCAGTTTTAATTTTCTCCTCAAAAACTTAAACACATCTCAAACGGGGAAACACTTCGGGAGCCCAAAAACCCTTTCCGTCATGCATTCACATATACCAAAAAAAAAGCACGGGGGTCCTAGACCGCCCCCTGGGGACCCCACTCCACAGGGGGCCCACTGTGAACTCTTTTATGAAACCCTTGACTCTTGTTGCCTCCCGTCAGGAATTCTCTATCCTTTTGCAGTCCCTTCCTTTAAATGCCCCCTTAAACCCCCCTCTAGCTTCTGCACTAATCTCTTGGGAGGAACGTTAAAAGGGCCCCTTTTTGGAAATTTCCAAAAAGGGATGAATAAACCCCCCCCTCTCCTCTCTTGTCTTATTTTCCTGTTTTTTTAAATCAAAAAAACTCCAAAAGGGTTTTGTGACACAGGATATGCCTTCTGGAATCCGTGCGGGTTTGGCTTTTAATCCTTTTCCCGTTCCATTTCCCTCCACCACTCCCCCCTGATAATCTTCTCCATAATTTTGCATACAAATACACGCCCAAGGGGACACAGGTCTAAGCCCTAGTGCCTTTTTTCTGTCCCCTTTTTTTAAAAATGGGAACTACTTTTGGGCCGCCCTTCCATCCCTTTCAGTAGTTGCCCATTTCCCCGGGATGTTTTTTGAAGTATTGGGGTAAGTGGAAACGCACAAAAATACCCGGCTCCCCCTTTTAAAGGAAACCCACGAGAAAAGTTGCCCCTTTTCCCATTGTTTTTGAGGTACGTTTGTCCCTTACATTTTCTTCACCTCCCCCATCTGAAAGTATTTCGTCCAACACTTTTTGGGAAAAATCCTTGCTGGTGTCCCCATCTGGTCTGTCCCCCCAGAGCCCTTTCCCCGGGCCTACTGTAAATATTTCCCCAAAAAAATCTCTTTGTTGAGCTCCCACATACCTCTGACGTTTTCTTGTGAGTTCTCCACCTTCTTTCCCCCAGCCTTATCACCTGGTCCCCTTTACTTTTTGTGTGTGGGGTGTGTACCACCTAATTTTTACCACCTATTTTTGGTTGCAGGGGTCAGTCCACTCCTGGCCCCCCCCCTTCCCCCGGTTTTCTTTTAGGCCCTCTCTCTCCCCCTTTCCCTGGAAACTTTTTCAAACCCGTCCCCTTAAAAACTTTTGTATGGTTCCTGCCTCCCTAAATTCCTTTTTTTTCTAGGCTATTCCACTGGGCCCTTAAAAACTCATGGACTTTAAGAAATACTTTCCTTTCTATCTCTCTGACTCATTTGGGGTCTTCATCTTCCCATTTGTGGCCCCTTTTTTCTGGTCCCCTTTCCCCGGAACAAACCTTCTTTGTCCACCTTTCCATTCCACGCAGTATTTTTTTATGCGTTATCCCCTGTCTCCCCCTGAACCCCCCTTCCCTCCAGTGTGGCAGGGGCCCCTCCCCTTTTAAACTTTCCCCCATAGGGCATTCCCCTTAGGTCGGGAAAAACCTTTTTCGCAAACCTTTTTACTTTTTTCTAATTTTTTGACGTGCTTTATCAATTTCGGGTTCCAAACAGGGGCTGCCTTTCCCATTATGGGGCCTTTACATTCCCGGGGTACAGTGTCTTAATGAATTTCCTTAAATAAAGGGATCGAATCCCGTTCTCAGGTTTTCCAGGCGCCCAAATGCGCAGCAGTTACTGATTGATTTTGGGGCTTTTCCCGGGGACACCCCGGTGTATACCCACCCCCAAAATCTTTCTTTCCCTTTAGTGAGGGTTTGCAAATCTTTGTGTGTGTTTTTGTGTGTGTTTGTGTGTTGTGTTTGTGTGTGTGTGTGTTGTGTTTTTTATGGGGTTTTGGTTTTGTGTGTGTGTGTGTGTGTGTGTATGAATTTGTATTTTGGTGTGGTTTACCAACAAAAAATTTAATATTAGCAAACCCAAAAACTCCCTTTTCAGTTGTGACCGGGGGGGGTTGGGAAAAATGAATTGCCAATTTCACTATAATTTTTTTTATGATTGTAGCCATGTATAAAAAGTAAGTAACCATTCTTACCCGATTCCAATTTCCTTTGTAACTTTTTGAGTTAAATTTCCTTTTTACCCAGTTCAGCCCTCACAACTTTGGGACCCGTCCCCTGGACCCATTACGTACTTCGTTTAAACTTAAATACCTTTTGTAACTTGTCCCTGGTTTTGACCCGAAAACCTGGGGTTCCCTTTCCCCTTTTTAAATTTTGAGTTCTTTTCCTTTGTAAATTTGAATTCATTAAACCCCTGTAAAAATTGCTCACTATCAAAACCCTTTGGGGTCCATCCCCTGGACCAATTAAAGTACCCCTGAAACCCTTTTTTACTACCGCCCACAGGTGGGGGATGGGTGGGATAATAAACATAATTTAAAAAAAAAACAAACCTGTGCATGGGACAAAGGGACGCAGGGGGAGAGGGGTTCACACAGTGCCTGGGAAAAACTTAAGGCAGTGAAAAACGATCCAAGGGAAAAAAAAGGGGCCCAATCCAATCCCTTGGATCAAAATACCCCCCCCCCCCCAACCAAACCGGGGACTTCCCTTTTTTTTGGGTTCCAATTTTTAAAATTTCAGAATTTTCCCAAAAAAAGGGATTAAAGTAAACTCAGCATATATCACAAATACAACCCTCGGGGACATATACGTACAAAATTTATGCACACAACAGCACCTTTTAAGGCAGGTTTAAATTGATTTCCCTTTGAAAATTAGAGAACCTTCAGGGCGCGCATAACTGCGATAAACCACCTAAATTACGGGGAAACGCTTGATTTCCCTAAACGAACCGGGAGGGGAGATAAAGGTTATTACACCGGGGAAAACCCTAAGGGACTATTCAAATTGACATGAAAATCACCCCCTAAGAAAGAAGACTCGGCAGACGAGAAACATCCCCCCTGAAAGCAGGGTGCAACCTAGATAAAACAACACTAAACAGGCCCAATTGCACTTCTTTCCGGTCTCAACTCAGTGTCTTCAACACATGGATTAAAGTAAACCTGAATAGTACCTCACCACCCTCGGGGTCATAACGTGGACATTAACACTAAAGGCACCTCAACATGTAAACAGCATGACTTAGAAAATCAGAGACCTTATGCCCAAAGGATAAACACCAAAAAAGGAAGTCCTAACAAACAGTAAAACTGGAATAACCTGTGAACAATCAGATCAGTAAATTGCAAGAAAAAAATCACTCCCAAAAAGAATACTAACGACACCAAAAAACAGGGTCATCACTAGCATAGAGAAAACTAAGTATCAGAGGCAAGACTTCAACTGTCTCCTGGCATACACCCTCAGCTGCTCAAAGCAGGCCATGAAGGTACTAGTTAGTCTCACCACGGGCTGTGGGTCTAGGTAGGATTATCTTTCAGTTGGCCAACAGTTAACAGCATAGGTGATCAGGGCCCTGATCCACCAGGTAAAACCACCAAGGGTCATACACTACCTGGAAAAGGGAAGTCAGATCATGCAAGAAAATATCAAAACTAGTACTACCCAAAGGGTCATACAGCGCTGAATTAGAAAATGGTAGCTCCCATTGTTTGGATCAGAACCCTCATGCCATAATGCGCCCGAAGAGTCTTTAATGCTTAAATTCAGGTAAGAATCTTTCAAATTATTACATTTACGCATCAATAATAGGAGTTAAGCGCAAACGGTCAACCATCGCAAGATGTCATACAACCACTGTATAACGGAAGTGTATGTAGCAAATGGTTCCAATTCCAAGAATATTGAATTTTCGTCAATTTCTTGTACAAAGCCAGTTACAGTTGACGATGAAATTGAGCTTTAGTTTATTACATCAACAATTTTAAATTATATGATTATTATAATCATAACCAAGCGTTTAACCAAAAGGGTCAACATGTAGTATAATTCCAATTATAACCGACATATCATGATTAAATTCCAATTATAGTTATCTTTCCAGTATTAACTAGCTAAACAAAGGATGAATAACGAAAAAAAGGAGACTGTTGTTTATTACATCAAAAAAGCTTATTGACTTTATAATATCATTAACTGAAAACAATCATAAATTAATATATTGAATCTAGGAGCTACAACAGACAACTTCAAAAAATTTTTTTTGTAAGAGCTTTTATAAATGCTGGAGCAGTGAACGGTAAAGGCTTTGCTTATTTACTCTATACAATAATGTATTAAATTAAATTTAATCTGAATATATCTTAACACACGCTTAGAAAATATATGTACCCTACACTATCAAAACGTTCAAAAACAATTTTTTTTTTTGGTGGCCTTTTAATAAAGTTAAGCATCACTGAATGACACTCAGCTTTGTTTTTTTTTTCTTTAGGTTTAAATAATAGATTTGATTAACATTTGCAACTAAATATTCAAACTTAGTTTAAATACTATTACACAATGTACAAAAACTGTTAAATACAATGCAGTTTGATTAAATAATGGTTATTTAGCATAGAATATTAAATCGGCAGAACATAGGATTTCAAAAGTCCTTTACAGGTAATAAATATCTTGAGAACTCATCAAATGTAACAATCCTCTTTACAGAGCCAGCAATAAACTGAGCTTAACCATTACAGGTGGTAACATGAGAAGCATAAGAATAAATGAATCATAGGTTAATTATCCTATGACAACACAAAAATATTGAAGGCAGGAAACCCCCTCTATTGACAGGCGAGGCAACTGCCATGATAAACTGCTTACAACATTCCATGTAACTATTTAAAAAAAAAAATAGACAGTTTCAATGCTGAATGACGTCATATTAACAATTAAATTTTATTTAATTAAAAAATGTTGTTACTAAGCAAAATATGTGTGAAATGCTTTTAATACCTTAAAGTCCAAAGTCAACTGCTAAGTGACATTCAAACATTGAAACATGACCAGAATAATCTATTTTAACATAGAACTGACAAAGTTTCGGAAAAAAAACAAAAGCAAAGCGCAGTTTTTCAATCAATGTTGAAAGTAAGATCCACCAACAAAAAACTTGTAGACACAAAAAAGATAAAATATAAAAGATAAGTATTTACAATAAACTGAAATTTAACCCTAATTCAATGGCAAAAAAGAGGTTCTCTTCCAAAATTCTTTCACTTATGCCATCAGATACAATTTTGATAACTTTTCCCTCATATAAAACAATTCTAACAGGAATCATAATTTTTTACTTTTTGTGTGTGGATGCATGCCTCTCAATTATTCTCAAAACACACACGACTTTACCTGACGGCAATCTTACCTAACATTTAATTTGATCCTATTCTTCTAACTTGAGACTAGTAAAAGGACAAAACTCCTCTAATATGTGCAATTCATGTATCTATTTTGAATAAGTCTAGCAACAATACTGATATCTAAACTTTTTTAAGACAAAAACTGGAAACTAGTATGGAAAATATTTTTATCCATCCAGAACCACTATCACGGTGAAAAACAACTCTTCCATTTTCAATTCTTGGGTTAGTTTCAAATTATTACTATACATGTATTTAGAACTAGGCGGATGTCATCAAAGATTCCATATTTGTTAAATACAATGTTTCCCTTACATACATAATTATACTCAGTTCACTGTTATTTAATACCAACCATATATTATATAACACATATACTTAACAGGTTAATGTACTTTCCATTAAGTGTAACAATATTAGCACAAGCTAAAACTTGCAACAATCTTTCAACATTACTTGACAGAAGAGAACACATCCGAGGAGTGAAGCATAAAGTCTTGCCATGAAGTGTAGCAATTGGGTCAGTTTCACAAATTAGCAATATACAAAGCCCCAGCTATAAAATCTGCATCAAAAAAGGGTACTTCACGAGAAAGTTAAACAAAGCACGTTGCTGAACAAATCATACAAAATACAATTTTTCAGATGCAGATATTAAACTATAATATAATGGGCCTCAGTGTATGCCTACTTTTAATGAAGAGATTTCCTTTGCTTAACACACACTAATTAAGTAACTTAAGCTTCCATTTCTAAACATAGGAAGCAGTATACAAATTTTTTTTATTTATATGGAATGGCACTTAGCCATATTGAATAACTGGAGTAACAAGTCATTCCAGCCATAAACTGGCACCTAGCCAAAAGGAAGAACTGGAGTCATCACTGATTGTAACTGGCACCTAGCCACAAGGAAGAACTGGAGCAACTAAACTCACTCCAGCCATAAACTGGCACCTAGCCACAAGGAATAACTGCAGCAACAAAAGTCACCCCAGCCATAAACTGGCACCTAGCCACAAGGAATAACTGGAGCAACAAGTCACTTCAGCCATAAACTGGCACCTAGCCACAAGGAAGAACTGGAGTAACCAAAGTCACTCCAGCCATAAACTGGCACCTAGCCACAAGGAATAACTGGAGCAACAAGTCACTCCAGCCATAAACTGGCACCTAGCCACAAGGAAGAACTGGAGGAACAAAAGTCACTCCAGCCATAAACTGGCACCTAGCCACAACGAAGAACTGGAGCAACAAGTCACTTCAGCCATAAACTGGCACCTAGCCACAAGGAATAACTGGAGGAACAAGTCATTCCAGCCATAAACTGGCACCTAGCCACAAGGAATAACTGGAGGAACAAGTCATTGCAGCCATAAACTGGCACCTAGCCACAAGGAATAACTGGAGCAACAAGTCACTCCAGCCATAAACTGGCACCTAGCCACAAGGAAGAACTGGAGGAACAAGCACTCCACATAAATGGCACCTAGCCAATGGAAGAATGAGTAAAAAAATTACAATTCGGAGAAAAAAAAAATTCACTTGAGATAAACTGGCACTGAATCAAAAGGTAGAATTATGACATTATTTAACATGAACTATCAAAACTATTTCAAAAGTGGCATTCAGATTAGTGCAGTTCAACCTAAGTTTTTATTTAATTTTTCTTTAACTATATATGGTGCAGTTTCTCAATGACCAGATAAGACCTCTCACAATCTAATCTTTTTTCTACAGAATTACTTTGTGTAATTCTGTATGTAGGTACAATAGTTCTAAACTATATGCCAAAATAATTTAAAAATATATAAAAATTAATTTTGCTTATAAACCGGCAAAGGAATGTTTGTAACATTTAAAACAAATGGAACTAATAATTTGAGGTTATGTGATTTAAGTTAAAGCAATTTCACCTATTGATATAATATGCAACACTTGCTCAAAGTAAACAGTACCAACAGTAGTACTCCATAAGTGTGAAAATAAGAGGCTGTTATAGAAAGGACAACATTCTTATTTAAAGCGAGTTCACACTACCTATCTTAGGGCAATAATCTTACACGAGTAGTCATGACTGAATTCAGCTAATGCTAGTATCTGTAAAGAGGAGACTAAAGGAACTAATCAGTGCTCTGACCATCCTATTATAGTTCAACTACAGGAGATTAAACATTTAATTAAGATTTTGCCTTGTGTTGCATTTTGAACATTGCAACTGTGAGAGGGTTAACTGGAAGTGTATAATTAAGTCTGCATTTGATAGAAACAATGAGTTGCAAAATTAAACATTGAGTTACAAAATCAAAGTCACTAAATTATTACTCCTATTCCTGGAGTAATAATTTAGTCACTAATTGAGAGCTGATTGGTTCTTTATTTGCAAATTGTATTATTACACTCATAAATCACAGCGACTGTCTCCCACCACGATAAGAGTAACCAAAAAAAGAAGAAACCCCTAACTTTATAGTTAAAGCATTTTTGCCTACATTAACTAGTGGAACAGTACTGCAAAAATCTGCACATCAGTTACATATATAAATTGAGGAAATCTTCTTTAAAGCTCCAGAACAAGCATTCCCTCAAAATTCTTCCACAGTAATACAGTACATACAAATACATTAGAACCAAACAGATCAAGTGTTACTCAATCATGCAAATCAACAGAACCTATCCAAATTTGCAGCTTTTATTTCCTTCTGGAGAAGTGCCGGCAAAGTAACACTAATATGAGCGGTCATGTGCTAATAGAATGGCATTTTTATATTGCCATGGTTAATTTGTCAAGTGCATCTTGTTGAGGTCACAAAACAGGCTCAGTCTATTTTTGTGCTGCTTGTTTTCAGATTTATCACAGTATTAGTAGCAACTAATACTGAACATGAGCTCACTTTTTTAGCCATCCATGTTGAATTGCATTTATGTTTGCATGCAGCAATTAAATTTCTGCCAAAGCAACTCAAAAATGTTGGGTACTTCTTGCTCTTGGGGTTTAGATAATTCATCCGTGTTATGATTCTGCCAGTAACAGAAGTAACACACACTTTTACAGGTTCCCTGCCTTCTAATCTTCCAGACTCAATGGCACTTGCGTCTGAGTGCAACAGTTAGTTTGTTATGCCTATGCGCCTAACAAGCAATGAAAGGCGCTTCTTGTTCCTGAAGAGATCATGGAACAGGGTCAACCTGTTTCGGAGCTCTTCATTTTCTTTACGTAGTTGATCACGTTCTTTAGTCAGTTTGGATACTTCCTCCTGTACTTGTGATAATGCACCAATAATAGTAGCAATTTTACCGTCTTCTTCCATTTCCTGTGACACGCACTGAACCTTTGTGAGTGAAGGTCCACTCTCTTGTTCTAATCTTCCAGACTCAATGATGTGCTTTCTTTTGCGTGCACCTGCAGATTGTCCTCCACCATCAGGCTTCAGAGGTGTACAATTTGATATATTTGGACATGGTTCTTCAGTTGGTCTTGCTGCCTGTGCCACAGAGCTTTCCTGCTTGCTTGCAGAGGCATTCTTACTGATGGATTTTGCTGATGCTCTTTCCTCCGTTTGCTCATCAACCTGAGCTACAGCTCCTTGCTCTTCACTGTTAGGTCTGTTATTTTCTTCATCAGATTTTGCTGGCTTGAACAATATAGTTATTGGGATGGCTGATGGGATTGTTGGCTGAACAGGTACTGCTCCAGCAACTGTTGAAGAGCGAGCAAGGTCCCAGCAAATAAGCATTGCAGCTTTGTCTGCTCCACTTCCTCGGACACGAACAAAGGAACACATAACATCTCCAATTTCATATGGAGCAACCATTTTAGCAAAATCTTTACGAACACTGCAACTAGTCGAGTTAATTGATCTGGGAGGAAACTTTGGCTTAGCTCATGTATGCCTTCACACGTTGAAAGAAGCAAAGGTGCTTGGGAGTTGATTCACTAACTCAATGCGGTTACAACCTGCACCGAGAGTTACTCAATAAACTGAGATTAAATTTCTGCTTGGACAGCCCTTGGGTGCTTTCACCCGTTGAAAGGAACAGCAGTGCTAGGGAGGGAGTTGATTCACCAACCCAATGCGGTCACAACCAGCACCAAGAGAGTTACTCAACTACTCAGTACACTGGGAGTAAATGGCTGCTGGGAGAGCAGATCGTAGCCAGCACTTTGCTGAATGCAGTAGGTTGTAGGTACTAACTTCTTTCCAGGATACAAATCTTAATCTGCAATAAAAACAGTATTAATTAATATGTACATTAAAATGAAATTCTGAAAGAAAATCAATATTACATACCGTATCCCACATTAGGGCAATTAATACAAAGGTATATGGTCTCTCATCCCAGTATCTAAGACAATTTAAGAAATTAAAATATCAAATCTTTTCTTTCTTTACATCCCCACTAAACCCTCCCACTTTTGTGCAAAATAAAATAATATATCATAATTCTCTTACACGTTACCCTCCCTCCCTTCAACAACCATCTTGTCTTTTTAAAGTGCCCATGTTATATCTCTCTCTGTTTTGGTACAACAACCATCTCCCACTAAAGTAGGCTGACCCAAAAAAGATTAACGATTTCACCATCACTCATTAAATTAGTGTCTTGCCAGAAGTGTGCCGACATCACAGGTCTGATACCTTCCGAACTGCAACATCTACACCCCTCCTTCATTGTAGGTGATGTTGCAGTTTGGAAGGCCTACGGTGAAAAGCTCTGTTCCACAAGGCACAGTACTAGCTCCCATCTTGTTCCTCATCCTCATATCCGACATAGACAAGGATGTCAGCCACAGCACCGTGTCTTCCTTTGCAGACGACACCCGAATCTGCATGACAGTGTCTTCCATTGCAGACACTGCAAGGCTCCAGGCGGACATCAACCAAATCTTTCAGTGGGCTGCAGAAAACAATATGAAGTTCAACGATGAGAAATTTCAATTACTCAGATATGGTAAACATGAGGAAATTAAATCTTCATCAGAGTACAAAACAAATTCTGGCCACAAAATAGAGCGAAACACCAACGTCAGAGACCTGGGAGTGATCATGTCGGAGGATCTCACCTTCAAGGACCATAACATTGTATCAATCGCATCTGCTAGAAAAATGACAGGATGGATAATGAGAACCTTCAAAACTAGGGAGGCCAAGCCCATGATGACACTCTTCAGGTCACTTGTTCTATCTATGCTGGAATATTGCTGCACTCTAACAGCACCTTTCAAGGCAGGTGAAATTGCCGACCTAGAAAATGTACAGAGAACTTTCACGGCGCGCATAACGGAGATAAAACACCTCAATTACTGGGAGCGCTTGAGGTTTCTAAACCTGTATTCCCTGGAACGCAGGAGGGAGAAGATACATGATTATATACACCTGGAAAATCCTAGAGGGACTAGTACCGAACTTGCACACGAAAATCACTCACTACGAAAGCAAAAGACTTGGCAGACGTGCACCATCCCCCAATGAAAAAACAGGGGTGTCTAGCACGTTAAGGGGGACCATACAATAAGTGTCAGGGGGGC
>NW_026471859.1:0-11329 GCF_026875155.1 Cherax quadricarinatus | reverse complement strand
AGGTTCGTATGTCATCCAACATTTGTTGGTATATTCCCTTTATTTTTCCCTTCTGTGCTCTTTTCCCCACAGCCCTTCCCTTCTCTACTGAAAAAAACTTTTTTTAAATCTCCTTTCAGCTCCTCCATACCCCCTATCTTTTTTGTGAGTTCTCCACCTTCTGCCTTTAATTGATCCCCTGGTCTTTGACTTTGTTTTTCCCCCCTGATGGGTATACAACAGTTTGGGTCAGTCTTGTTTTCTCGTTTATGTCATTTTAAAACGTCGCTGGGCCTCCCTCCTTACCTGTGCTACTCATTCCGGGCTCTGCGACGGTCTCCCTATTTTCGTGTGTTCTCTGCCTTCTGTACTTTTCCATTCTCTATTGCACTTTGTTTTTGCCTCCTTACACCGTCGGGTAAACCAGGGGCTGTTCGGTTTTCCGTTGTTACTGTTGCCCTTGGGAAATAAACCTTTCCACTCCCCTCCTTGCATTTTGTTGTTACATTTCCATCATTTCATTTACTGCTTTCCTGCCAGTTCTCTGTCCCACTGGACCTCCCGCAGGAAGTTTTTCAACCCTATGAAAGTCCCCTCTTTTATAGTCAGGCTTTTCCCATTCAACTCCTGTTTATTCTCTCCACTTGCAGCTCTACTATGTATTAAAAAGCACAAAAAACCACGTGGTCGCTAGCTCCTAGGGGACTCTCTACTTGATGTCCTCAATGTCTGAGCTGCCCAGGTGAACACAAGGTCCAATTTTGCTGGTTCATCCTCCCCCTTCACTCTGGTAGTGTTCCTTAACTTGTTGGTGCATGAGGTTTTCCAGCACCACGTTCCAACATCCTGGCTCTCCATGTTTCGGGACCCCACGTGGCTCCAGGTTTTCCCCGTCAATCTCCCTGTGGTTGAAATCCCCCCTAACCGCAACTTTGCCTTGCTGGAATGAGCTTTTCTTGCCCCCTCAGCAAGTGTGTCCCCCATTGCTCTTTTTGCTCTCTTCATATTCCTCTCTTTGGGCCCCCTGCAGTTCTGTGGTGGATTTACATCCCCTGCTATGACCACTTTGTGTTCCCAGACTGAAGTGTAAAGTGCTATGTAGTCTCTTTCTCCCCTCTCATCTATGCCTTCCATTTTCTCGAAATTTCCATCTGTTTTTTACGAGCAGAGCAACCCCACCTCCACCCCTGCCCCCTTCTATCTTTCCTCATGATCTGGTATCCTGGTGGGAAGATTGCATCTGTTATTGTCTCCGTGAGTTTTATTTCTGTAACTGCTATGATGTCTGGGGACTTCTCATTGATTTCTTTCTTGCCATTCCTCATGTTTATTTATTAATCCCTCTGCATTTGTGTACCAAACCTTCAACTTCTGTTCTAATACTGTAACTGTGGTGCGGGGGTGGGAAACAGAAGGATCGGTGTGTGGGGTGGTTAGTTTGGATTGTTCAGTTGCCTTGGGGGTGTCGTGGCTTGAGTCCTTCTGCAGGTGTTTCTGGGGGGTGTGCTTGTCCTTCCATTTGATCCTGGGTTATTCTGTTTCCCCTTTTTTTCATTTCCTCCCCATTTCCCCCTTTCTTTTTTTGAACTCTCTCTTTTATGTCTTCCTTTCGCCCTTTTTGTTCGGGTCTCGATCGGGGGGGTACCACTCCGGAACCCCCTCCCTTCCCTCTCAGCCTGCTTTTTCTCCGGGCAGGTTTCATGGTTTGGGGTTGATTCTCCCTTAAAAAAATTATTTTGAGAGGCCAAATTCCTTTTTTTTGGGTAAACCACCCAATTTTTCCAAAAAAAATTTGCAACCGGGGTTTCATGCCCCCCTCGCCTATCACCTTCATGATATTTTTCAACCCGCTTTTTTCTCCTCCTTTTTTCTTTCATCAAAAAATTTTCCCCCTTTAGCTTTCCTAGCCCAGGGAAAAAACCCGGGAATCCCCCCTTTTCCCCACCTCCCATGTGACCCCCCATTGCTCCTCTGTTTTGTTTTTTTTCCCTTCCCGGGGGGTTTTCCTTTCCCTTTTCAGTCCCTTCCCCATTAGGGCCCCCTATGCTTTTTGGGTTTTTTGCCCTTTTCCTGCCCCACCTTTTTCCGGGCCCCCAAAAGGTAATCGGAAAGGGTTTCCTTGCACATGCCTATTTCCTTAAATGTCTTCCAACCTCTCATTCTGTCCCCTAGTTGCCCCCTGTCTTTTTTTTGGGCCCCCATGTGGGTTTGCAGGACCTCTGCATATAGTTTTAGTTTCCATGTTTTCCCTTCAGCCCCTGTTGTCTGGGTTTAATTTAGCCTTTGCCGGTGTTATTTTTCTGAATTTTTTTGTCCCCTGTGCTGTTTCAGATGTCTCAGCTCCTCTTCTAATCTCCTATCTTGATTTCGCTCCCTTGGGGCCCTGTTGCTTCCACCTTCTGCATTCTGCTGCAAACCCTCCTTCCATCTTCCTTTCCAGCTCCCCCTAGTTCCTTCCCAGCCCTTCCTCCCTTTTTTTGAGGCTCAAACCCCCCTTTCCCTCCCCCCCCCAGATTGGTTCCTTGGACCCCCTTTGGGTCCTCATCCGGGTTCAAATTTTCCCTCTTTTGCTCCACAAAGGGGGGGGACAGGTGGTTAGGGGGGGGGGGTAAAGATGGTTAGGAGGAGGGGGGAGGGAAATGGTTGTGGGGGAGGGGGGGGATGGTGTGGGGGTTTTTGGTGTTTGTGTGTGGTTGTTTTTTTAAAATTTTCATTTCTAAAAACCACCCTATTACAAATACCAATTTACGTTTTTCCGTTTTTAATACACTTCTGAAAATTCGCTAAAGGGCTACTGTCACCGGGGGCCATGACATAACACGTCACCCACTAACAAACTTACCTGTCAGCACAAAACAAACATTTAAACATTTCCACACTAAAAAAACAGTTACACTTCCCACTAACAAACATTTTAAAAACTGGCACACAAAACAAACATTCATTTCCAGCAAAAAAAACCGGTTACATTTCCCAAAGAAACTAACAAACAGTTACACTGTCACACTAACAAACCATTTTACCCCTTCCAGCACAAACAAACATTTAAAACCCCAGCACTAACAAACATTTTTACACTTCCCAGCCTAAAAAAACATTTTACACCCCAAGAACTAAAAAAAAAACCATTTTTACATTTCCAGAAACAAACCCAAACAGTTCCCATTTTCCCACACTAAAAAAAAACATTTACACTTCCAGCACTAAAAAACATTTAAACCTTTCCCAAAGCCCCTAACAAACCAGTTCATTTCCCGGCACAAAAACAAACATTTTACACTTCCGGGCACTAAAAAAACAGTTACACTTCCAGCACTAAAAAACCAGTTACATTTTTCCAGCACTAACAAACATTTTTACCCCTTCCGGACTAAAACAGTTTCCATTTCCAGCCAAACAAACATTTCCCTTTCCCAAGCACAAACCCAAACAGTTACATTCCAGCATAACAAACAGTTACACTTCCACCACCCCCCAAACATTACACTTCCAGCACTAAAAAAACCATTACACTGTCAGCACTAAAAAAACATTTTACATTTCCCAAGCAAACAAACAGTTCCCACTTCCAGCCCTAACAAACATTTACACTGCAGAAACAAAAAAAACATTTACACTGTCAGCACTAACAAACAGTTACACTTCCAGCACTAACAAACAGTTACACTGTCAGCATTAAAAAAACAGTTAAAACTTCCAGCACTAAAAAACCCAAAATTAAAACGGTCAGCACTAACAAACAGTTTACCTTCCAGCACAAACCCAAACCATTCACTGTGAGCGCTAACAAACAGTTACACTGTCAGCAAAACCCAAACCTTTTAAACACTTCCAGCACTAACAAAAGTTACACTTCCACCTAACAAACCGTTACCCCCTTCAGCACTAACAAACAGTTAAAACCCTGTCAGCCCCTAAAAAACAGTTCCCACTGTCAGCACAAAAAAACCATTTTACACTGTAAAGCACAACAAACAGTTAAAACTGCAGCACAAACAAACCAGTTACACTGTCAGCCCCCTAAAAAAAAGGGTTACACTCCCAGCACTAACAAACGTTAAACTGTCACCCACTAAAAAACCCAGTTACCCTTCCAGCACTAAAAAACCCATTTACCCCTGTCAGCACAAAAAAACCCCCAGTTACACTGTCACACAAACCCAAACAGTTACAGGGTCGGGCATTTAACAAACCATTTTACACTGAAACACTAAAAAAACAGTTACACTTCCAGCACTAACAAACCCATTTTTACCATTTCCCAAAGCACAAAAAAACAGTTACACTTCCAGCACAAACCCAAAACTTTTTACATTTGGTCAGCACAAACAAACAGTTACATTCCAGCACTAAAAAAAACAGTTACACTTCCAGCACTAAAAAACATTTACCCCCTTCCAGCATAACAAAAAACTTATTTTTCCCAAGCATAAAAAACAGTTACACTTCCACCCACTAAAAAACCATTTTACACTTCCAGCACAAAACAAACATTTTAAAAACTGCCCAGCACTAACAAACCAGTTACACTTCCAGCACTAAAAAAAGTTACTTTTTCCAGCACTAAAAAAAATTTTACATTTCCCAAAGCACAAAAAAAAACCCATTTACATTTCCCAGCACTAACAAACAGTTACAGTCAGCACTAACAAACCTTTTACACTTCCACCCACAAACAACATTTCCCTTTTCCAGCACAAAACAAACCAGTTACATTTCCCCGCATTTAACAAACATTTTACACTTCAGCACAAAAAAAACCCATTTACATTTTCCCACCCCTTTACAAACAGTTAAAAACTTCCAGCACAAACAAACAGTTACACGTCAGCACAAACAAACCAGTTCCCCTTTTCCGGGCACTAAAAAAACAGTTACATTTTTCCAGAAAATTTTAAAAACAGTTACACTTCCACACAAAACCAAACATTTTACACTGCCGGGCACTAACAAAATTTTTACACTGTCAGCACAAAAAAACCCATTTTAATTTCCCCAGCACTAAAAAAACACTTCCCACTTCCAGCCCCTAACAAACAGTTACATTTCCAGCACTAACAAACATTTTACACCCCCAGCACTAAAAAAACATTTACACTTCCTGCACTAACAAACATTTTACACTGCCCAACACTAAAAAAACAGTTTACACTTCCACATAACAAACATTTACACTGTCACCTAAAAAAACGGGTTAACTTCCTCCCATTTAAAAAAACCAGTTCCCTGCAGACTAACAAACATTTACACTGTCAGAAACAAAACAAAAAGTTACACTGCAGCAAAAAACAAACAGTTCACTTCCACACCAAAACCCAAACAGTTACACTGCCACACAAACAAACAGTTACATTTTCAGCACAAACAAACCATTTTAACACTTCCACCCAATTTAAACAAACGGGTTACCTTCCAGCTTTAAACAAACATTTTACATTTCCCCAGCATAAAAAACAGTTACCCCTTCCCAGCACTAACAAAATTTTAACACGGCCACATAAAAAACATTTTACACTTTCCAGCACTAACAAACAGTTACATTCCAGCCAACAACCAGTTACACTTCCACACTAAAAAAACAGTTACATTTTCCCCAGCACTAAAAAAAAACATTTACCTGTCAGCACTAACAAACAGTTACACTTCCAGCACTAAAAAAAACAGTTCCCTTTTCCAGCATAAAAAAACAGTTACCCCTGTCAGCATTTAACAAACAGTTACACTTCCAGCCCCTAAAAAAACCATTTACATTTCCCAGCATAACAAACATTTTCATTTCCCAGCACAAAACAAACAGTTACATTTCCCCACCCACTAAAAAAAACCCATTTTCCCACTTCCAGCACTCCCCCAAATTTTCCCTTTTGACCCATTAAAAAAGACAATTTTTACCAAAAAAAAGGCTCGGGAAACTATTTATAGAAATATGGTTAAAGTGTACAGGGATTTGAGGATTAAAGTTTGGCCAAACTGCCCGGGACTACCTTTAAAAAAATTCCCTAAACTACACGGGAAAAGGGTCTTAACGAGCTCAAGTCTTTAAAATTCAGTTTCTAGTTTGTGGTAAACCCCCAAACTTCCCAATTTTTAAAACCTTTGGGTTTAGTTCCAATATTTTAATTTTTTTTGGGGGAAGTTTGTTGGGTGGGTTTTGTGTGGGGGGTGTGTGTGTGGGGGTGGGGTGTGGGTGTGGGGTGGTTGTTTTTGGGGTGGTGTGTGTGTGTGTTTTTCCCTAACCAGTTGGGGTTTTGCAGGGGGTCGAGTCAAAAGCTCCTGTGTATTTCACTAAGGATAAATATTAGGAACTTTCCCAACGGGAGTGAAACATAACTTTACAAAGCTCTACACAGAGGTAACCACAACTTTACAAAGCCCTAAACAGGGTGAACCACAATTTTATAAAGCCATAAACAAAAGTAAACCCAAACAATTTTTAAAAAAGCTCACACGGGGTAAAAACCACAACTTTACAAAGCCCTACACGGGGTAAAACCAAACTTTTTTAAAGCCCTACACGGGGGTAAACCCACAACTTTACAAAGCTCTACACAGAGTGAACCACAACTTTATAAAGCCCTACACGGGAGTAAAACCACAACTTTACAAACCCCTTTCCCTTTAGCCCCTAACTTTCGGCCAAACAAACCGGGTTTTTATCAACTGGGCTCCCACATAAACAACAAAAACCCCGGTTTACAACGGGGCCCCCAAACGTAAAAATCCCAAACCGGGGTTTATAACGGGGGCTCCCCCCAGTAAAAATCCAAACCCTTTTTTTATCAACGGGCCCCACAAACAATCACAAACCAGGTTTTCAAGGGGCCCCCAAAAAGTAAAAATTTCCAAAAACCCCATTCCCCAACCGCTCCCCCCAGTGTCCTCCCGGTTGGGTTAACGGGGAAATTGGGGTTTAAAGGTGACTCACTAGGCAAAAACGGAGTAAAATTTAAAAACGGAATAATGGGAACCCCCCAGCCGACCTACGTCTCGTTTCTCTATCTTTAGACTGACTCACCAGATGTTTTTAAGTGGGGGGCCCGCTCAAAAACAGCTGGGGTCACTGAAACAGTGATAACAAGTGATTCACACAGACGGTTGGGGAGTGAGTCAATATGACACTGGAACTGGGGGACTGGGGACGGTACTACTAACAGCTCGGGGACGCTACCCCCTATGTTTATCCCCCACAAAACAGCTAATACAGTGGAACCCCCCCGGGTTTAAAGATATTTTTTTTTACTCCAGAAGAAGGTTTAGGTTTCCATACGGGCCCAATTTGGTTTTCCCCTAAGGAAAAATTGGGGAATAGAAATTTGTTCCCCTTTTTTGACCCCCAAACATAAAAACGTACAAACGCACTTACCTAAATACACTTCATAATTTGGTCACATTCGGGGGTGTCATTTTTGCAAGGGGGTCCACTTACCAAAATAGAGATTTGGGAGGCATACAGCTTGGGCTGATTCTATACAACTCGAAATACACAAGAAATTGAAAATTATAATAAGGAGAATAATTTGGGAAAGGAAGGGTAACGTTTCTCACTAAAAATACATTACAATATGACTTTGACAACCTTAAAAAAATAAACTCAAAATTGGGAAATTTCACAAAAAAAAAGCGACCCCCAAAATTTTTTTGATTGATCGACTGTATTCATTTTGATTTACGGATTCTTGGGGGGGAAGAAATATTTTACAAAGGGAAAAAGTTTTTTAAAAAGAAACAATTCGGTTTCACTCAAAACTGACTGTTTAAATCCCAAAATTTGGGGAAAAACGTGAACAATAAAAAAAAAATTCCCTTTAATACGAAATTTTTTGATACGTAATTATTCATTATACAGGTTATTTACATTTAAACCCCCCAACCCCTGCTAGGGGGGAGATTGATATATGGGAGAATTGGTGTATCTCTGGGAGGATTTAACTCTGTTTTTCACTGGCCCCAAACCCTGCCGTATTTGGGGGGGCAAATCTGAATTGGGGAGTTTTCAAAAGATACTTGAAGATTTCTCAATACCTGTGTGGTCGAAAGGGGGTAACGACATTCAGGTTGATCGTCTGAAATGGGGTATCAGAGGTAGAGAGTACAGGATCAGGAGGATTGTCCCCGAGTCTGTCACTTTAAATCCAGGATCAGGAGGTTTTTTCAGAGTTGTTTTCACATAAGTCACAGGGTCGGAGGGGTTTTCAGTCTGTCCCATATAAATAAAAGGATCAGGAAAGGGAAATTGGGTTTGAGTCCGTCACATAAGTCACAGGACAGGGGGATTTTTCAGAGTCTGTCACAAAGTCCCCAGGAATCAGGGGGGATTTTTCAAGTCTGTCACATAAGTCTTGGAAAATCATTATCACAACTAAATTTATATGATCTTAAAGGGGAATTTTTTTATATTTAAAAAATTCTAAAAATCCCTAACCTTATACAAAAAAACCGTGTATGTTGTTCAACTACTCGATAAGGACCAACAAACTTTTGATCAAGCTTAGGCAGTGCAGACGTTTTGTTAAAGTTAGTCAGCATAACTCTCGTAACAATCACAAACCCGGTTTATCAACTGGGCTCCCACAGTAACAATCACAAACCAGATTTATCAACTGGGCTCCCATAGTAACAATCACAAACCAGATTTATCAACTGGGCTCCCACAGTAACAATCACATATAAGAACATAAGAACATAAGAATGTAGGAACACTGCAGAAGGCCTACTGGCCCATACGAGGCAGGTCCTTATCAAAACGACAACTACCTAGAGCTACTCAAGAAACAACTCCAGCACCCCCCAACACCAATCAAACCCAGCCCCTCCCACTCATATATTTGTCCAGTCTCTTCTTAAAGCTACCCAAGGTCCTAGCCTCTATCACCCCACTGGGAAGACTGTTCCACGCATCTACAACTCTGTTAGAAAACCAGTACTTAAACCTATGTCCTTTCTAAATCTAAATTTATCCAATTTAAAACCCATTATTCCTGGTTCTTACCTGGTTCGACACCCTCAGTATTTTATTAATGTCTCCTTGTTTTGCCCGTCATCCACTTATACACTTCATGATATCTCCCCTCATTCTAGCCTCCCCAGAGAGTGGAGATTTTAAGGCTTTAAGTCTATCTTCTTTTACGGGAGGTTCCTTACACAGTAAATCATTTTAGTATTCTTCTCTGTATGTTCTCTAATGAGTCTATGTCCATCCCGTAGTAAGGGGACCAAAACTGAGCAGCATAATCTAATGAGGCCTCAATAGTGATGTATAGAGCTGTAAAATAACTTTTGGATTCTGTTACTTATACTTCTTGAGATAAATCCAAGTAAACTGCTGGCCTTGTTGCGCACACTTTAGGCACTGCTGTCTTGGCCCTTTTGATTTCTGCTTACCCTGACTCCCAAGTCTTTTTCACATTCTGTATGATCAAGGGTCTTTCTTCACCTAGATTATAGCTTCGAGGGTTATTTTCATTACCAAGGGCAAGTACCTTACATTATCCAAAATTAAACTTCATCTGCCATTTCTCAGAACCAAGACATTAATTTGTTCAAAACGTCCTGGGTTCATTGATATCTCCCCAGAGTGAATTATACGGCCTATCTTTGTATCATCAGCAAACTTACTCATGTCACTAGTAATCCCTTCATCAAGGTTTATTAATGTAAATTATGAACAAGAGAGGGCCTAAAATGATCCTTGTGGAACGCCACTAGTGACTAATCCCCATTCAGATTTCATCCATTAATGGTAAACTCTCTGCTTTCTATTGGTAAGCCATGCCTCAATCCATGCTAGAACTTTACCTCCTATACCATGAGCTGCCACTTTTCTTAAGAGTCTCTTGTGAGGTACTCTGTCGAAGGCTTTACTAAAATCCAAATAAACAATATCATATTCCTTATTACTGTCAACTGCCTCAAATGTTCTATTGAAGAACGTCAGTAAGTTTGTCAGGCAGGAACGACCTCTCGTGAATCCATGCTGAGATTCATTTATCAAGTTATGCTCTTCAAGGTGACTTCTGATAATGTCAGCTATAATTGATTCTAATAACTTGCCCACAGCAACAATCACAAACCAGGTTTATCAACTGGGTTTCCACAGTAACAATCACAAACCAGGTTTATCAACTGGGCTCCCACAGTAACAATCACAAGAGCAAGACACTCGATCCTTCCACTATGGGAGAAAAACGATATATTACCAGACGAAGAACGCCTCGGCAATTTCATCACTCATACGTGGTCAGCATCGTTCTTTACGACGCACGAAGCAATTTGAATAAATTTAGACAATTCTGCCATCACTGCCTCGTATTTTTGGGGAATAATTTTGGTTTAGAATTCGCGTCACTGGAGGCAAGAAGAGCGAAAAACTGTATTAGTATTATAGAGAAAAAACTGCAAATAACTGCATGATAGAGCGGTATATAGAGCTATATAATTGTATGATAGAGCGGTAATATAGAGCTATTTTAATTGTCAGATTGTTTAATAATATTTAAAGACGGTATTTATTGCTCTAGTACTACTAAGTAGGGATACATAACACTGCTCTATACTTAAAATAGGGATACATAAAATGCTCTACAACTTAAAATAGGGATACATAACATGCTCTACAAAAACTTAAAATAGGGATACATAACACTGCTCTACAACACTTAAAATTGGGATACATAACACTGATCTACAACTTTAAAAAAGGGATACATAACACTGATCTACAACTTAAAATAGGGATACATAACACTGCTCTACAACACTTAAATAGGGATACATAACACTGCTCTACAACTTAAAATAGGGATACATAACACTGCTCTACAACTTAAAATAGGGATACATAACACTGCTCTACAACTTAAAATAGGGATACATAACATGCTCTACACTTTTTAAAAAAGGGGTACATAACACTGCTCTACAACTTAAAATAGGGATACATAACACTGCTCTACAACTTAAAATAGGGATACATAACACTGCTCTACAATTAAAATAGGGATACATAACACTGCTCTACAACTTAAAATTTGGGATACATAACACTGCTCTACAACTTAAAATTGGGATACATAACACTGCTCTACAACACTTAAAATTGGGATACATAACACTGCTCTACAACACTTAAAATTGGGATACATAACACTGATCTACAACTTAAAATAGGGATCATAACACTGCTCTACAACATTAAAATTGGGATACAATAACACTGCTCTACAACATCTAAAATAGGTATACATAACACTGGTCTAAACACTTACAACAGGATACATAACATGATCTAAATACTTACAAAACAGGGGTACATAACAATGATTTAAACCTTATAAAGGGTACATAACATTTA
>NW_026471858.1:0-10205 GCF_026875155.1 Cherax quadricarinatus | reverse complement strand
TCGGTGCTGTCCGGGTGTCAAGACCTCGTTCAATACGCCCTCCGCGTATGTGGGAGTTACCACCCACATACATCTCCCACCTGAAAAAGCCTCCGGGTTGGACCTTCACCACCGCCCTTGCGTCCGTGTCATCGTGGTTTTGTCCTGTTCTTCCATACTTGGCGATTCCTCTGTCGCCAACTCACGACACTCTGGTGAAACATTAGGACCATGCTCTGTACCATCCAGGAGGTCGTGCAGCATGTCCTCCAGAAAACTTCTTTTGTGTCAAACCCTCAGGCTCCCAGGCCCCACATAAAGTGTGGGCACGGTTTGTGGCATCCACCAACAGGGTGGCACACATCAGAGACTGCATCTCCTCTTGTTGCATCTCTTCACTCCAAAGCTTAGAACTTTTTTCCAGCCGAGGAACCAGACTCAGGCTCGAAGGTCTCAGCTTGTAGGACCACAGGTGAAGGGTCCCGGGTGCAGACAACTAGGCAACGGGAGCATTGAGGGCAGCCATATGGTCATATGCGTTGCATACCTGCATGTCTTCTGTTGGCCTGCGCAATGAACAAACATCTGGGTTCTGTATGTCCCCAGATGTACGTAAGATGGAAATTGGCTGTTTTAACGTCTCTTGATGGTGGAAGGCCCTCCAGGAGCCCCTCGTACAGGCCCTCTCTCCACACCCCCTTGGCTGCTGCATTGTACTGTTCCATATTTTGGCAAAAACTTTCCGAAGATTGTACTCCTCAGCTCGAACGGTAGTTCCTCACCTTGATCCGGGGTAACATATGTGGAGACTTCATGTAGAAAACCTCTACAGCTGAATTCACCATCATTCTTTTTTTCTTAAAAAGCTTGCACAATTTTGGGAAAAATAAAACCCGGCATTGCGCAAATTTCCCCAAATACTCTCGACATCCCATTGAGAGCTACACCATATAATTCCTCGTTGGGATGTAGTAGACTTCGCGAATAATGCATTACAATAATACATGCATCGTAGCACTACTGAGGGAGCCACGTATTGAACTCAACACAGACCGTGTTTACTCTCCCTCCCTGACAGTCCGCCATCTTGCATATTTGTAGTACACGGTTCGCCACCAGGTGTATGCAGGAGCAGGCTCAGAATGCGTCCTCCCCGCCTGCAGGTTGAGAGACGAATGATTTAATGTTGGGCATTTTTTGTTTGTCACTGGTGATCTGCATGTCTAAGCTTGTTTGGCTGAGAATATGAACAAGTGCTCAGAGGGATGGATGCTTATACCCTGTATTTCATGTTTGTGCATTATTGCTTGAAGTGACACAGTCACCAGACAATTGCACGTTTTGGCCCGTTTGGCCTGAGAGCTTGGAAAGCATGTACTGTGCGCAGAGTAAAATTGTTTATTTTATGTTTTAAGTAGGCGTGCATTGGTAATGGTGTAGTACTGTCACCAAATTTGTATGTGAGTTTCCTGCTTGTTGAATGTATGCTTAAAGTTTTTAGCTGTGGGCCTTTGTATTAAAGTAGTGCGACCTGCGAGTCGTCAGTTTTAAAAAAAGGGTAGACCCAATGTCGTGTTTAAGGGAATTTGCAATAAAATGGGGAAGAGATAATGTTTTAAAATAGAATTTTTAATGTTTTTCCTGTTTGTCAAATGTTATTTTTAATTCCTGTGCTGGAAACCAGCAATACTATGTTTATTTTAGTATTCACAAAATTTAAAATTTTTTTAGTCGTGTTTCTTTGTAACCAACAATTTTAAGGTTGAGACACCTAGTTGGGAGGAAAATATAGGAAATCAGTTTAGAACACCATGTTTTTAGTAAGTTAGGGTGTTAATAGTGGGGTGGGTTGGATAACCACGGCCGGGGGGGGGGGGGATGGGGTTTGTAATATGCTGTGTGTAATATGTTGTGCAATGAATTGCTTTTTCTGTAAAGGTTTTCAGTGGCGTTACATCATCAATTTGGTGAAAAAGGAGTACGAGGGTACAGATTATGTACCATTCGAGGAAAAGGTGTGTAATTGTTTTTATAGTGCAATTTTTGGGTAAACTCCAACAGGTTTGGGGTTAAGTGATAGGATGAGGGAACAAAGGGAGGGATTTTTACCCCACGGGAGTTGAAAAAGGGGAGGGGATTTTTAGCTGTAGGTAGGACGGTGTTACTGTTATAACTCAAAATGGTTTTAATAATTATATTTTGTACTTCATGAAAAAAAAAAATCTGTGCATAGCAGGTCATGGAAACCCATGGGGACAATTATTTTACATGTCAAATGTTGTCATTCTCTGTTTGGATGTGATGTACGGGTTATCTCCACCACCAAAACCCTTTGGGTATATAAGTAAGGGTGTGGTTGTGTTCAACTTTATTTGTAGTGTCAGCCCTTTATGGGTGGATTTGTTTATACATTGTCATTGAAATTTCATGTTCTTTAAAAAATGTTTAAGTATAAGAGATTTTTCACTGGTATACAAAAGGGAAAGTGGAATGTTTCCCTGGGGGGGGGGGGGGGGAATTTTAAGCATTATGAGTAGGTATCAATCATTTTTTATACGACCTCTGTTCAATGAAGCACAGTAATTTTGGACAGTGTTTATGTGAAACACAGACGTAGTAGCAGTGTTCATGTGAAGCACAGTACTAAACAGTGTTCGTGAACACAGTAGTAGTGCATGTTCATGTGAAGCACAGTCGTAAAACGTGTTCAGTGGAATAGAGACGTGTTATGTAAAGCACAGTACGGAAGCATGTTTTTGGAACACAAAAGTGAGCGTGTTTTGTGAAGCACAGTACGTAGAAGCAGAGTTCTGTGAAGACATGTAAAAAGCATGTTCTTGTGAAGCACGTACGTAAAAGCGGTTCTGTGAAGCACAGACTAGAAGAGTGTTTGTGAAGCACAGTACGTAGAAGCAGTGTTTTGTAAAAAAGACGTAGAAAGCGTTTTGTAAAGCCATACGTAGAAGCGGGTGTTCTGTGAAACCACGCAAAAAGGTGTTCTGTAAAGACAGTCGGGGAGCATTTTTCTTTGTAAAACCAGTCCTAAAGCGGTTTGTAAGACATTTCGTAAACAGGTTCTTGTGAACACGAGAAAACTTTTGGGGGAACCCGAGTGACGGTTTTATTGAAGCAAGTACGTAGAAAGTGTTCTTGGAAGCACAGTAGTAGAAGCCGTGTTCATGGGGCCTGGAAGCACAAAAAGTATTTAAAACAGTGTTCTGTGAAGCACATCAGAAAGCATTGTTCATGTGAAGCACAGTAAAAAAGAAGCAGTTTTCTTGTGAAGCCAGACGTAAAGCAGGTTTGTGAAGCACAGTACGTAGAAGCAGTGTTTTGTAAGCAAGTAGGGGAAAGCAGGGGTCATGTGGCACAGACGTAAAGCGTGTTCTTGTGAAGCACAGACGTAAAGCGTGTTTTGTGAAGCACGACGAGAAGCTGTTTGGGAAAGCACTAGAAAAGGCTTTTTGGGAAGCCCATGGGGGTGTTTGTGAGACAGTATAGAAGCAGTGTTTTTGTGAAGCACAGACTAGAAGCAGTGTTCTTGTGAAGACGTACGTAGAAGCGTGTTTTGTGAAGCACAGAAAAGAAGCAGGGGTTCGTAAAAGCACAGTACGTAGAAGCAGTGTTTTGTGAACACAGTAGTAAAAAAGAGGTTTGTAAGCACAGTACGTAGAAGCATGTTAGTGGAAGCACAGACGTTAAAGCGTGTTCTGTGAAGCACATAGTAGAAGCAGTTTTCATGTAACACAGAATTTTAGAAGCGGTTCGTGAAGACATCGAAAACTTTTAGTAGAAAAGGGCAGTGTTCTGTGAAGCACAGAGTAGAAGAGTGTTCGTGAAGACGTACGTAGAAGCATGTTCTTGTGAGCACAGTACGTAAAACAGTGTTTTGTGAAGCACAGTAGTAAAGAGTGTTTTGTAAAGAAGTACGTAAAGCATTTTTGTGAAGACAAGTGAAGCAGTGTTCATTAAAGCACAGTACGTAGAAGCGTGTTTTTGTGAAACATACAGAACAGTGTTTCTTGGAAGCACAGTAGTAAAGCAGTGTTCAAGTGAAGGCCAGTAGTAAAGCAGTTTTTCTTGTAAAGCACAGTAGTAGAAGCGTGTTTTGTGAAGCCAGATTTTAAAAAGCATGTTTTTGTGAAGCACAGTACGTAGAGGGGGAAGAAAGTGGGGTGTCTTGTAAAAGCACAGTACGTAGAAGCAGTTCTTGTAAGCAAACGTAAAAGCGGGTTTGGAAGCCCAGAGTAGAAGCAGTGTTTGGAAGCACGTAGTGAAGCTGTTCTTGTGAAGACAGTAGTAGAAGAGTGTTCTTGTGAAGCACTCTTAAGGAGTGTTCTGTGAAGACAGTACGTGAAGCGTGTTCTGTGAAGCACGTACGTAAAAAGGGGGGAAGGAAAGTGGTGTTCTTGTAAAAGACAGTACGTAAAAGCTGTTCTTGTGAAGCCAGTACTAGAACAGGTTTTGTGAAGCACGTCTAAAGCAGTGTTCTTGGAAGCACAGTACGTAAAGCAGTGTTCTTGTAAAAGCACAGTACTGAAGCAGGTTTTGGAAGACTACGAGAAGCGGGTTTTCTTGTGAAGACAGGTAAAAGCTGTTTTGTAAAGCAAGAAGTAGGCGTTTAATGGGAAGACAGTATAAAGCGTGTTCTTGTGAAGCCATAGTAGAACATGTTATGTAAGACAGTACGTAAAGCAGTGTTTTGTGAAGCACAGTACGTGAAGCAGTGTCTTGGAAGCACAGTATAAAAGGGGGGGAGGAAAAAGCAGGTTCTTGTAAAGCACATACGTAAAGCATGGGGGAGCCCGAGTAGGGGGTTTTTTGGGCAAGTGTAAAGCATGTTTTGTAAGCAAAAAAGGGGGTTTTTCTTGGAAAAATTGGGTGTTTTTTGGGCGTGGAAACATTTTTTAAGAAAGTAGGTACATTCGGGCATACGTAAAAGCAGTGTTCTGTGAAGCAAGTACCGTAAAGCAGTGTTCTGTAAAAGCACTCGGGCAGGTTTCTTAAGAACCCCAGCAGGTTTTGTCCATGTAAACCCGGTCGTAAGAGACAGGCAGTGTTTTTTGAAGCAAGTACGTGAAGCAGTTTTCTGTGAAGCAGTACGTAGAAGCAGGTTCAGTGAACACAGTCTAAACAGTGTTCATGTAAGCCCCATAGTAGAAGCAGGGGTTTTGTGAAAGAACAGTATTAACATGTTATTAAAGTAAAAGAGGTTGCAACCGTACGTAAAAGCAGGTTCATGTAAAAGAAGTACTGAAAGTGTTATGGGGAAGACAGTACTAGAAGCAGTTTTCTTGTGAAGACAGACTTTTAGAACGGTTTTCATTGTGAAAGCACATACGTGAAGCATTTTGTGAAGCACGTAGTAGAAGAGTGTTCTTTAAAAATTGTGGCTTTTTGGAAGCCAAAGTAGAACAGTTTTCTTGTGAAGCACAGTACGTAGAAGCAGGTTTGTGAAGCACAGTACGTAGAAGCATTGTTATGGAAGCACAGACGAAAACAGTTTTTTCTTTGAAGCCCAGTACGTAAAAGCGGGTTTTTTCTGTGAAGCACAGTAGTCAAAGCAGTGTTCAGTAAAAGACAGTACGTAGAAGCAGGTTCTTGGAAGCACAGACAAAAGGCGTGTTCTGTGAAGACAGTAGAGAAGAGCGTTCATGCGAAGACAGTAGTAAAAGCAGGTTCTGTGAGCCCCCAGTACGTAAAGCGGTTTGGAAGCACAGTACTAGAACAGCTTCATGTGAAGAAAGTAGTAAAACAGTGCTTTAAGCACAGTCGTAAAGCAGGTTCAGTGAAGAGAGTATAAAAGCATGTTTTGTGAAGCACAGTGAAAAGCAGGTTCTTTTGGAAGCCAGTAGTAAAAGCAGTGTTCATTGAAGACGTACGTGAAGCAGGGTTCTGGGAAGACAGTACGTAGAAGCAGGTTCATGTGAGACAGTACGTAAAAAAGCAGTGTTCTGTGAAGCCAACGTAGAAGAAAGGTTATGTGGCAAGTCAAACAGTTTCTTTTGAAGCCCGGAAAGAGCATGTCTGTGAAGCACAGTACTAAAAAGCGTGTGTTTTGTGAACCCCTTACGAAAAAGGGGGGGAAGAAGTAGAAAGCAGTTTTCATGTAAAAGCACAGCGAAAAACAGTGTTATGTGAAGCACATTTACGTAAAGCAGTGTGCGTGAAGCACATACGTAAAAAGCAGTGTTTTTGGAAGCACAGTACGTAGAAGCAGTGTTTTGTAAGCACAGAGTAAAAAGCGGGTTTTTCGTTTTGAGTGAAGTCATTCTGATGTATTAGTATGTGCTTATTTAAGTAGCTTGTGTTTCCCTGGAAAGGATTGGGGGGGGAAACGCCACCGCGGCCCCGGTCTGTGCCCCGGGCCCTCATGGGGGAAACAGGCCTGATCAACCGGTGCTATGTGGTGCTCGCAATAACGTCAGCCAACCCCGGGGGTTATGTCCCGACTTTGGTGCATGTCTAGTCCCCTGTTGAAGACACCCAGGGGTGTGGGGGAAACCCCCCTTTTTATGGGGGAGGCATTTTTGAACGTTTGGGCCCCCCTGACACTTATGTGTTGTTCTTAACGTCTAGTAAACCCCCCGCTTTTATTGGGGGGATGTTAAACGTCTCCAAGCTTTTGCTTTCGGGAGGTGATTTTGTTGGCAAGTTTTGGACAGTCCCTCAAGGGTTTTCCCCGGGGTAGTAATATGTACCCCCCCGCCTGATTTCATGGAGTACAGGTTCAGGACGAAAAACGGGGTTCCATTTTCTGGGGCCCTTTTTTCAGGTACATCGGCATGTCATTTATGCCTGTTCGAAAAACATTTAGGTCAGCTAAAATCAGAAGGTTTGTTTAGCAAATTCTGTGGGGTCTCTCATAAAAAATTCATTGACTTTGACTCTCAGTTGGTTGGGGTTGCTAAAAATGATCATATGGGATTGATAGCTCCTTTATTTTCCCTTTCTATCTTTTTAAGACCCCTCTTGTTTTAAGTAGGGGCCAATATGGATGTTTTCCGACTTGATTTTGGGATAAGAAACGAAAAATTTGGGTTTCTTTCGATTTCATTTATGGTTCTAGTTCTTCCCCCGATTAAAGACTTTCAAGATTCCTTTAGCTTAAGTTCGATGCTTGCTATTTTCCCAAAGTGTCTCCCCCGCATTGCAGAAATTTTTTGGCCTTTTTAGCCCCTCTGTTATTCTTTTCCGTCCCTGTAAAAGGGGGGGCCCGTTCTTTTTATTTTACATTACTCTTCCCTTTTTTAAAGTAATATGTTGAGATACATCGGTCCCCAGAGTTAATTTTTCAGTTTAAAAACATGTGCAACATTTGGTTCTTTTTTATAGAGTTTTCGCCCAGTGGCTTTTTCAAAACGTTCGGGCATAATAGGGAAACAGTAGAATATATACAAAAAATGAGGGAAACAGTCCCCCGGGGTTGGAGTTAGTGTTCCAAAAGCATCGGGTGGAGGAGAGTCGGAGCAAAGGCAAGAAGATGGCGTTTTAAGGCGTAGGAAGGGGGCGGGCAGCAACGAGGGCAGGAGGCGGGAAACCCCATGGAAGTAGGTCCTTCCCAAAGGATGGGGTTTGTTGCACAGCCCTGAAGAAGGGCTTGTAGTGTCCCCTGAACCCAAAATTCCATTTGTTGCAGTGTCGCAAAATTGTGCAAAGAAAAGGGTTTAAAAAAACCCACAATTGAAAGTTAAGAACAGTGCAACCTTTGGGGTATTTTATTTTAGTAGAAAAAGTTTCGCATCCCGTGGGTTTATCAAAAAGATTCTAGGACTAAAGGAAGCAGTAGAATAAACAAAGATGAGGTAACAGTCCCCCGGCCGGAGTTTTGGTTACAGATCGTGGGAGGGGAGTTGGAGAAAGGGAAAAAGACTGGCTTTTTTTTAGGGTAGTGAATGGGGGCGGGGGAGACGGGTCACATGGTAGGCGGGGGTTCCCATGGAGAGGTCCCCTTCCCAAAGAATGGGTTAGTTGCAGCGCCCTGAAAAAGGTCTTGTAGATGTCCCCCTTTAACCAAGTTCCATGATGTTGCAGTGTCTGCAAATTTCAAGAAAGGTATAAAATACCCCAAATATGAAAGTTAAAAACACATGTGCAACATCTGGAATCTTTTTTGTATAACTTTCGCCTCCAGTGGCTTTTCAAAACAGATTTTTAGGAAAAAAGGAAGCAGAAAGGAAATATATACAAAAGATGAGGTAATCAGTCCCCCCGGCCCTTTGGGTTAGTGTTCACAGCATCGGGGGAGGAGAGTTGGACAAAGGGAAAAGACTGGCGTTTTTTAAAAGGCGTCAGTGAATGGGCGGGGCGACAGGTCAGTCCCTGGTAGGCGGGATTCCCCCGTGGAAGTAGGTCCTTCCCAAAAGAATGGGTTTGTTCAGCACCGTGAAAAGGCTTGTAGATGCCTCGAACCAAGATCCTGTGTTGCAGTGTCGAAAGTTGGCAAGAAAGGTATAAAATACGACAAAATTTAAAGTTAAGACCATGTGCAAAGGATTCTTTTTTTTTAGTAGAGTTTCGATCCATGGGTTTTTCAATACAGATTTCTAGGCAAAAAGGGAAAAATAGAACATTACAAAAAAAAGAGGAATCAGTCCCCCGGCCCTTTGGGGTTAGTGTTTTACACATCGTGGTGGAGGGGGGTTGGGGCAAAAGGAAGAAGATGGCGCTTTTTATGGGTCAGTGAAGGGAGGGCAGCAGACGAGGTCAGTCCGGGTAGGGGGTTCCCGGGGAAAAGTAGGCCCTTCCCAGGGGGAATCCGCCTACCAGTGATGCCCTCGTCTGCTCCCCCGCCCATTCACTGACGCCTATAAAAAGCGCCGTCTTCTTGCCTTTGTCCAGACTCTCTCCCCCACGTGCTGGTGAACACTAACCCCAAAGGCCGAGGGGATGATTCCTCATTTTTTTTTTAGTTCTACTGTCTTCCTTTATGTCCTAGAATCTGATTGATTAAGCCAACTGGATGGCGAAAGGGTCTACTACAATAAAGTATCCAGATTGTTGCAAATGTGTTTAACTTTCCTATTGTCGGTATTTAACCTTCTTTGCACGACTTGTCAGCCCACTGCACTTCATGGAATCTTGGTTCAAGAGGACAATCTACAAGACCTTCTTCACGGCTGCTGGAAACAAACCATCTCTTTGGGAGGACTACTTCCGGGGGAATCCCGCCTCCCAGTGACTGCCCTCGTCTGCTGCCGTCCCATTCACTGACGCCTATAAAAAGCGCCAGTCTTTTGCCTTTGCTCCAGACTCTCCTCCACCACGATGCTGTGAACACTAACTCCAAGGCCGAGGGACTGATTACCTCATCTTTTGTATATAGTTTACTGTTTTCCCCTATTATGTCCTAGAATCTGTATTGATAAAGCCACTGGATGGCGAAAACGTCTACTACAATAAAGATATCCAGATGTTGCACATGTGTCTTAATTTTCATATTGTCGGTATTTTATACCTTTCTTTTGCACAACTTGTCAGACACTGCAACATCATGGAATCTTGGTTCAGAGGACATCTACAAGACCTTCTTCACGGCTGCTGCAACAAAACCATCTCTTTGGGAAGGACCTACTTCCACTGGGGAATCCCGCCTACCAGTGACTGACCTCGCCCTGCTGCCGTTCCATTCACTGACGCTATAAAAAGCGCCAGTCTTCTTGCCTTTGCTCCGACTCTCCTCACCACGATGCTGTGAACACTAACTCCAAGGCCGAGGGACTGATTACCTCATCTTTGTATATAGTTCTACGTCTTCCTATTATGTCCTGGGAATCTGTATTGATAAAGCCATGGATGGCAAAAACTTTCTACTACAATAAAGATATCCGATGTTGCACATGTGTCTTAACTTTCATATTGTCGGTATTTTATACCTTTCTTTGCACAACTTGTCAGACACTGAAACATCATGGAATTTTGGTTCAGAGGACATCTACAAACCTTTTCACGCGCTGAAACTCCCACCCTTTTTGGGGAAGGACCACTTCCAGGGGGAATCCCCCTACCAGGGCTGACCTCGTCGCTGCCCGTCCCATTACGACGCCTAAAAAGCGCCGGTCTTCTTCCCTTTTGCTCCGACTCTCCTCCACCACGATGTGTGAACATAACTCCGGGGCCGAGGGATGATTACTCTTTCTTTTGTATTATTCTACTTTTTCCTATTATGTCCTAGAATCTTATTAAAAAAGCCCTGGATGGCGAAACTCATTTACAATAAAGATAAT
>NW_026471857.1:0-32811 GCF_026875155.1 Cherax quadricarinatus | reverse complement strand
CTAACATTACACACCAGACTTACAACTCTGGGTACCCCCCCCCCTGCTCCCTCATCCTATCATTTAAGGCTATAAATTAACACAATCCTCCCTACAGCTAACATTACACACCAGACTTACAACTCCTGGGTACACCCCCCCCTCCCTGCTCCCTCATCCTATCATTTAAGGCTATAAATTAACACAATCCTCCCTACAGCTAACATTACACACCAGACTTACAACTCCTGGGTACCCCCCCCTCCCTGCTCCCTCATCCTATCATTTAAGGCTATAAATTAACACAATCCTCCCTACAGCTAACATTACACACCACACTTACAACTCCTGGGTACCCCCCCCTCCCTGCTCTTTCATCCTATCATTTAAGGCTATAAATTAACACAATCCTACCTACAGCTAACATTACACACCACACTTACAACTCCTGGGTACCCCCCCCTCCCTGCTCCCTCATCCTATCATTTAAGGCTATAAATTAACACAATCCTCCCTACAGCTAACATTACACACCAGACTTACAACTCCGTGTGGGTACACCCCCCCCCTCCCTGCTCCCTCATCATGTTGGAGCTACCCAACAGAATTACATTATATGAACAACACTTTTATATACACATCCCTCGAAATGGTACTTAATAATCGACTACAGACCATGCAATTCATTGCACTGAACATATTATACAGACATATTACCCCCCCCCGTGGTTATCCAACCACCCCACTATTTACAACCTAACATACTATAAACAATGAATGTTGCCTAATCTAATGTCACACAGCAATGATCAAAACATTAATTTATGTAATTGTCCTAATGGTTCAGTTACATAACAATATGTATTACACAACAATGATGATATAGAAAAGTCACAAAGACATACAAAATTACTACAAAGCCATAGGTATAAACTTAGTCTCAAAAATCCAACACATGTAAGCTTCTACACATTTAAACATACAATTCCAGTGTTAAAACAATAACACAGCTTCAACTATGACATTCAAGCTCTATACAGCTTATATGGACATAACATAGTGCTATTGACAACAGTACAATACAACATAAAATATAACCATGACATAAGTAACACATAAAGACTGTGCCTAGTACGCACCTAACCACAAAACCTATAACACCACTGTTACCCAACTTTATTTACACTATCTGACGTACATTAACCTCTTTACTCTCAAAACAAAACTGAAAATTGCAGATCACCAGTGACGAACAATAATGCACAGACATTAATACAAACATATCACAGCATATCTCTGGACACAGTGCATGATCACAGCATCAACACTATGCTATGCAAGGCACCTAGAAAACAAGTTGGAGCAAATACATGCAATTATTATAGCAAATCTCCAAATTACAATGTCATTACTGTAAATGAATATTACCACACACAATATGTATAATAAGTGTATAGTCCATGTCACACAAAAACTGGCCAGCTCCACAGGTGCTAGCACCCGTGGTCCACATATTATTCACTCACGCATCACTCATCCAACACTCACGCAAACATTTGTAGTCATCCATTACCAGGGAGGCGACCCTGTTTTCACCCATGACTTCCCTACCCCAGCAACACTTTCCAATCATACCCTCCCCTCCCTCGTATATTACAAGTCTAATAAAACTGTAACGTAAGTTGCCTATATCCTCTGAAAAATCCTTCACCCACCTCCTCCCTTTAAATTTCCTTATTTCTACATACCGTTTTATAGAACGTTACCGCTAACACCCTCCTCTTCACCTCAGTAACCTGTTTCCCCTGCAATCCCCACACTATATAGATATAATCCGCCATAATGTATCCCACAGCTCTGATTACACTTTCCTCCCAACCCCCCACGTCGAGACTTAATGCTCTCAATACAGAAATTCCTTTACCTCCTATCCTATTTATCACCCTATTTAACCACCCCTTGACACTCCTCATTCTATCACAAAAATATACTACATGAAAAACCGACTCCTCCCCACCACATATCCCACACTCCCCCCCGTCAACGACGCGTCTATCCCATAGAACCACACCCGACGGTGTGGTTCTACATTACATCCCGAACACGAGGTTGCAACCTCATCCTACTCAACCTATTCCATATACTTCCCCATGCATACATGGGGAAAATTCCCTCTACAGGCACTACAACCCTCCCGGCTAACAATCTACACAACCTACCTATTTTAACCTTTGCTGGCTCTCGATCCCACGCCAGAGCTCTCAACACAGTTTCACACTCATGCAACTCAACTCCTGTATACATCCGTTGCAATCTGTTATGGATCCTGGCCAAACCCCCCCCACCCACACTTTCCCTCATCACCTCCCTTTTAATGAAGACACATTTGACCCTCCGCTTTAAGTCCAGCAATCCCAGCCCCCCCTTACTTACAGGTAACATTACCACGTCCCTTTTAATCCAATCACAGCTCGAACCCCACAAGAATTTAAAAACCTTCCTAAGTATGTTGGTTATTGCTGGCCCAGTTAATGGGAACACGGCTGCCACATGCCATACTTTGCTATACAGTAAGATATTAATAACAATGGCACGCTGCACAAGGGTCAAATGATAAGGTCGCAATGCACCCAAGCGTCCCTGAATCCTTTCTACCATCCTAAGCGAGTTTTCCATGTGTGCCAGAGCTAAGGGGAATGTCCTATGAAGAAAGATTAAGGGAAATCGGCCTGACGACACTGGAGGACAGGAGGGTCAGGGGAGACATGATAACGACATATAAAATACTGCGTGGAATAGACAAGGTGGACAAAGACAGGATGTTCCAGGGAGGGGACACAGAAACAAGAGGCCACAATTGGAAGTTGAAGACACAAATGAGTCAGAGAGATAGTAGGAAGTATTTCTTCAGTCATAGAGTTGTAAGGCAGTGGAATAGCCTAGAAAATGACGTAGTGGAGGCAGGAACCATACACAGTTTTAAGACGAGGTTTGATAAAGCTCATGGAGCGGGGAGAGAGAGGGCCTAGTAGCAACCGGTGAAGAGGCGGGGCCAGGAGCTAGGACTCGACCCCTGCAACCACAAATAGGTGAGTACAAATAGGTGAGTACACGTGAAGCGGAACCCCTAATAGTGCTCCCAGGATTTAGCGTTCTAGTGGCTGTCCTAAGATATTATTAGCGGTCATCGTACGTGAGTGAATCAGTGAACATACCTACAAGAGTGTAATAGCTTTCAAGAGTGCGAATAATGTGATAGGATCAAGAATTTTACAATTTAAATTTGAATGAAATTTGAGTGAGGGAGGGAAGCAGTCAGGTGATCAGGCTGCTGGTGCAGTGTTGACACAAAATATCCAGTTAATTGTGTTAACGGTGTGATCTGAAATATTAACAAATACATATGTTGGTTGATTATAGCAGCAGTGTAGTGATAAGGTCATAAAAGAGTGATTAAGTAAATACTGAAAGTAAGAAAAAATTAGTCAATCCCCAGCTGTTGGTGTTGTGAATGTAGCTAACATCATCAGACTTGTTATGACCATAATACTGTACTAAAGAAAAAGGAGGGAATACCAAGTCTTAAAAGAAAAAGAAAATAAAAACTTGAATGCATGATAAAGTTCCTGAAGGAGTTACAAAATTGAAGGAGATTTACTTACTTATAGCAGCCGACCAGCAGGAACCTCCATTGTTGTGCAGACGACATCACTTGCCTATTTGTGGTTAATTTTGGTTAGTGTCTAAAGTCTCAGTGTCTCGCCCTGCTGGTTTTTTTTTATATTTTATTTAAAAAGCACAATACATATTCATATGTATACTATGCATACGTTACATAAACTAAGACATGTTATCCATTAAATATGAAACAACAATTCAGGATGATTTAATAAATTCAAAAATACAGTTTCTTACTCACAAATGACTATATAATCCAAAGAAAATCACACGTAGTACATTATACATAAAAGGCTATATACAAAGTCATACCCATATAATCGGTTCTAATACAAGAACGTATAAGTGATTAATAATAAGAACTTTTTTTTTTTTTATATTTTTATTTAAAACAACACAATACATTAAATAAATAAAAGAACACATTATCAGTTCTTACTCAAAATTATAAATCCCATTGTCATATACATTACATCCAATGTAACTATGTTAAGTAAGATTACACAAGATAACATAACAATATTCATCATTATTATTATAACCAAGGAAAACCCAAACCTACAATCTGCATTATTTTTCCCACTTTGTTATTTATATATTATTAATCCACATAATCTTCAAACCTCCTTTACAATAGCCAGGACAGTACCCAGTGAAACATACAACCAACGAAAGATCTGAGGCCGGGGAGAGTACCAGTGAACCATCAACAAAACGAAGATCTGTGGACGGGAAGGGCGGGACCCAGTACCGTGACCACATCAACCGAAGTTGGCATCGGAGCAAGTACCGGTGACCCAACAACAACGAAGATCTGGGCCGGGAGGGGAGTACGACGTGACATCCAACACTACAACGATAGTTTGGGCCGGGAGGTACGTGTGAACCAAACAACGATCGAAAGATCTGGGCCGGGAGAGTACCCAGGTCGAACCTACTACAACGAAGATCTGGGCGCCGGGAGAGTACCGGTGTGAAACCAACAAACAACGAAGGTTCTGGGCAGGCCGGGGACGAGTACCAGTGAACCAACAACAACGAAGATCTGGCCGGGACGTACCAGTGACAACATCAAACGAGATTGGGCCGGGGAGAGTACGTGTTGAACTCAACAACAACGAAGCTCTGGGCTGGGAGAGTACCCGTGAACCAACAACAACGAAGATCTGGGCGGGACAGTACCAGGTGAACAATCACAACGAAGATTGGCCGGGAGAGTACCGAAGTGAATGAACCTAAATCAACGGAGATCTGGGCAATGAGGGACAGTACCAGTGAAACCCAACAACGAAGATTGGGCCGGGAGAGTACGGTGAACCAACAAAAACGAAGATATGGGGCGGGACGAGTACCGGTGAAACAACAACAACGAGATTCTGGGCGGGAGAGTACGGTGATGACCACAACAACGAAGGATCTGGCGGGAGAAGAGTACAAGTGAACCAACAAAACGAAGGATCTGGGCCGGGACATGTACCAGTGAACAAAACTCAACAACGAAGAATCTGGGCCGGGAGAGTACGGTGAACCAAACAACAACGAAGGATCTGGGCCGGGACAGTACCAGTGAAACCAACAACGAACGCAGATCTGGCCGGGAGAGTACCGGTTGAACACAACAACGAAGATCTGTTGGCGGCCGGGAGAGTATCTCGGTGAACCAACAACAACGAAAGATCTAGGGCCGGGAGAGTACGGGATGAACCAACAACAACGAAGATTGGGCGGGATTGAGTACAGTGAACCAACAACTCACGAAGTCTGGGCGGGACATACAGGAACAACAACAACGAGATTCGGCCGGTGAGAGTACCGGTTGAACAAAACAACGAAGGATCTGGGCGGGAGTTACAGTGAACCACCAACCCAGAACGAAGACTGGGCGGGAACAGTCAGTTGAACAACACCAAACGAAGATTGGGCCGGGAGAGTACGGTGACCCAACAACAACGAAAGAATCTGGCGGGACAGTTCCAGTGATCAACAACAAGACGATCTGGGCCGGAGAGAGTACCGTAGACACCCAACACCAACGACTGATCTGGGCCGGAGGGGACAGTACCAGTGACCAACAACACCGAAGATCTTGGCCGGGGAGAGTACGATATGAACCAACAACAACGAAGATCTGGGCCGGTGAGTGTACCGCAAGTGAACCAACAACAACGAAGATCTGGGCCGGGGAGAGTACCAGTGAATGAACAACAACAACGAAGATCTGGGACGGGAGAGTACAGTGAACCCAACAACAACGAAGATCTGGGACGGGAGAGTACCAGTGAACAACAACATACGAAGATCTGGGCCGGGAGAGTACCAGTGAACCAACATAACGAGATCTGGGCGGGAGAGTAACCGGTGAAAACAACAACGAAGATCTGGGCCGGGGAGAGTACCAGTGAACAACAACAACGAAGATCTGGGCGGGAGGTTACCAGTGAACCAAAACAGAACGAAGATCTGGGGCCGGGAGAGTACAGTTAACCAACAAAACAACAGGAAGGATTCTGGGCCGGGAGAGTACCAGTTGCAGACCAACAACAACGAAGATCTGGGCGGGAGAGTACAGTGAACCAACAACAACGAAGATTGGGCCGGGACAGTACCAGTGAACCCACATAAAACGAAGATGGGCCCGGGAGAGTACCAGTGAAACCAACAAAACGAAGATCTGGGCCGCGGAGAGTACAGTGAACCAAACAACAACGAAGATCTGGGCGGGAGAGTACGGTGAACAACATCACGAAGATCTGGGACGGGAGAGTACAGTACCAGTGAACAACAAACAACGAAGATCTGGGGCCGGAGAGGAGTACAGTGAAACCAACACACCGAGCTCTGGGCCAGGACAGTACCAGTGAACCAACAACAACGATAGATCTGGGCCGGGAGAGTACCGGTGAACAACAACACGAAGATCTGGGCCGGGGGACAGTACCAGTGAACCACACACAACGAGATCTGGGCCGGGTGTAGTACCGGTGAACAACAACAACCCGAAGATCTGGGCCGGGGGGAGAGTACCAGGAGGTGAACCAACAACAACGAAGATATGGGGCCGGGAGAGTTCGGTGTGAACACAACAACGGAGATCTGGGCCGGCGAGAGTACCGGTGAACCAACAACAAACGAAGATCTGGGCCGGGGAGAAGTACGGTGATGAACCAACCAACAACGTAGATTCTTGGCGGAGAGAGAGTACCAGTGAACCAACAACAACGATGAGATCTGGCCGGGACGTACCAGTGATCCAACAACAACGAGATCATGGGCCGGGAGAGTACTGGGTGAACCAACACACAACGAAGATCTGGGCCAGGGAGGAGGAGAGTACCAAGGTGAACCAACTAACAACGAAGATCTGGGCGGGAGACAGTACAGTGAACCAACAACAACGAAGATCTGGGCCGGGAGAGTACGGTGACCCAACAACAACGGAGATCTGGGGGGACAGTACAGATGAACCCCACCACTGAAGATCTGGGCGGGACAGTACGGTGAAACCATACACCAACGAAGATCTGGGCCGGTGACAGTACCAGTGAACCAACAACAACGAAGATGGGCGGGTGAGTAACCTAGTGAACCCAACAAACAACGAAGAATCTGAGGCCGGGACAGGTTACCGGTGAACAACAACAAACGAAGATCTGGGCCGGGGAAAACGTACCGGTGATGACAAACAAAACGAAGAATCTGGGCCGGGAGAGTAACGGTTGGAAACAACAACAATAACAAATATTGTTACGTGACCCCCCCCCTCTTTTTCAAAGACACGACAAGTGTTTAAAAAACAGAAGACCACTCACACAGCATAACACTCTCACGCATGTTGTCAACACTGCAAACACAAGTCAATGTTGTCAACACTCGCGCAATCAGCATGTTGTCAACACTGCAAACAGCATGTTGAGCTCTAAAACGCTTGCAACACAGGGTTTTTCGTCAACCACTGCAACAAACAGACATGTTGTCAACACTTGCAAGCCACCAGCATGTTGATCAACACTGCAACACATGCATTTGTTGGGAAACTGCAACACAGCATGTTGTCAAAACCACTGCTACCCCACAGCAATGTTGTCAATAAATCTGCCAAACCACTGCATAGTTGTTCAACACTGCAAACAGATGTGTCACACTGCAAACACAGCAGTTGTCAACTCTGCAACACAGCAATGTTGTCAACACTGCAACACAGCATGTTGTTACACCTTGCTCAACACAGCAATGTTTTCAAAAACACTGCAACACAGCAATGTTGTCAACACTGACAATTACAGATGTTGTCCAACACGGCATAACAGCTGTTGTAACCATGGCAAACTGCTGTTGTCAACACTGCACCACAGCAATGTTGTTCAACCACTGCAACACAGCAATGTCTGTCAACACTGTCAACACTCAGATGTTGTCCAAACACTGCAACACAGCATGTTTCAACACTGCAAAACAGCAATGTTGTCAACACTGCAACACAACATGTCTGTCCAAACTACTTGCTAAACACTGGGGGTCCTGGTATTCAACACTGCAACACAGCAAAGTTGTAAACACTGCTACACAGCAATGTTGTCAACACTGCAACACATGCATTGTTTGTCAACACTGCAAACAGCAAATGTTGTCAACACTGATCCTGCAATGTTGTCAACACTGCAACAAGCATGCTTGTCAACACTGCAATCAGCAATGCTTTGTCAACACTGCAACACAGGCAATGTTGTTCAACACCTGTGCAAAACAGCAAGGTTGTCAACACTGCACACAGCAATGTTGTCAACACTGCAGATTAAACTCAGCAATGTTGTCAACACTGCACAACTCAGCAGTTGTCAACACTGCAACACAGCATGTTTGTCAACACTGCCAACACAGCAATCGTGTCAACACTGCAACACAGCCTGTTGTCAACACTGCAACACACGATGTTGTCAACACTGCAACACAGCAATGTTGTCAACTCTGCAACACAGCATGTTGTCAAAACTGTGACAACAAAGTATGTTGTCAACACTGAACACAGTATGTTGTCAAAATGCTAACACAGTATGGTTGTCAACATCTGCAACACAAGCAATGTTGTCATACACTGCAACACAGCAATGTTGTCAAACACTGCCAACTCTGCATTGTTGTCAACACTGCAACACAGCTAATGTTGTCAACACTGCAACACAGCATGTTTCTAACAGTGCACACAGCAATTTTGTCAACACTGCTACACAGCAATGTTGTCTAAACACTGCAACACAGCATGTTGTCAACACTTGCAACACAGCAATGTTGTCAACACTGCAACAAGACATGCAATGTTGTCAAACACTGCAAACACAGGATGTTGGTCAACACTGCAACACAGCAATGTTGTCAACACTGCAAACAGCAATGTGCTCAACACTGCAACACAGCAATGTTTGTCACTCTTGCAACACAGGAAATGTTGTCAACACTGCAAAACAAGCTCAATGTGGTCAACACTGCAACACAGCAATGTTGTCAACATTGCAACACAGCAATGTGTCAACACACTGCAACACCAGTCAATGTTGTCATCACTGCAACCAAGCATGTTGTCAACACTGCAACACAGCAATGTTGTCAACCTGCAACACAGCAATGTAGTCAAAACAGGAAACAGCAAATGTTGTCAACACTGCAAACAAGCAAAGTTGGTCAACATAGCACACAGTCTTGTTGCTCAACACTGCAACATAGTATGTAGACTAACCTGCTACCTGTAAAAGACTCTGGGTTTTAAACACACAGAAATTCAAATAATTAACTAAATAGGAGGAAACAAACGCGATGTATGCAGTCGTCTGTACTACACACACACACGACACACACACACACACACACACATCAACACACACACACCCACACACACACACACACACCACCACCACGTGAAGCAGTTATCGCTAAATGTGCTCTCCAGGATTTAGCGTTCTAGTGGCTGTCCTAAGATATTATTCGCGGTCATCGGTCGGTGAGTGAATCAGTGAAATACCTACAAGAGTGTATAGCTTTCAAGAGTTGCGACTAATGTTGATAGGATCAGAATTTCTACAATTTAAAATTTGAATGTGAAATTTTGAGTGAGGGAGGGGAAGCAGTCAGGTGATCACGGCTGCTGGTGCGTGTCGAACACAAATTTCCAGTTAAATTGTGTTAACGGTTATGTGATCTGAAATTTTACAAATACATATGTTGGTTGATTATAGCAGCAGTGTAGTGATAAGGTCATAAATAGAGTGATAAGTAAATACTGAAGTAGAAAAAATTAGTCAATCCAGCTGTTGGTGTTGTGATGTAGCTAAATCATCCTCAGGAATTGTTGTATGACCATATTACTGTACTAAAGAAAAGGAGGGAATACCAGAGTTTAAAACGAAAAGAAAATAAACACTTGAATGCTGATAAAGTTCTGGAAGGAGTTACAAAATTAGAGGAGGATTTACTTTCTTTATAGGCAGCCCGGACCAGTCAGGAACATCCATCTTGTGGTGCAGACCGGACAATTCTCTTGCCTATTTGTGGTTAATTTTGGTTTGTGTCTAAAGTGTTCTCGCCCTGCTGGTTGTATGCTATACCATCTCTCTCTCCCTATTTCAGTACAGGAGATAGAGAGTGGTGTAAATTATCTAAATATCGCCCAGTAAACTCAGAAGAGTAGTGTCGCCTAGTTGACCCCCCCCCCTCCCCGTTTTTTGAGGGACAAAGCTAGTAAACAAGTACGCATCCCCCCCAAACCCCCGTGTGAACCCGTAATATTGTTATAATAAACATTCGTTTATTATTAATAAGGAATTGACTTGTGAGAAAATATAATCCTATATCTTCAAAAAGTAAAGTAGCCTAGTGTGCGGAGATCTGGCCGGGAGAGTACCAGTGAACCAAAACAATAAAGATCTGGGCCGGAGAGAGTACATGCATGGACAACAACACTAAAGTCTGGGGGGGAGCGAGTGTACCAGTGAACCAACAACCAATAAAGATTGGGCTCCGGGAGAGTAACGGTGAAACAACAACAATTAAAGATCTGGGCCGCGGAGAGTTTCCGTGTGAACCAAAACAACAATAAGATCTGGGCGGGAGGAGTACGGTGAAAACAACAATAAAGACAGATCTGGGCCGGGAGAAGTACGACGTTGAAACCAACAACAATAACAAGAGTGTCTAAACGTGAACCCCTCCTCTTGTTTAAAGAAACAACAAGTAGTAAACACACACACACAAAAACAAGTGTACGCAATTATTATTATATTGTTTATATTAGTGCATAATTAATAGGAATTGATTGTGAATTTTTTTTTTATAATCTTCAAAGAGTAGGGTAGCTTAGTGTGCGCCAGAACCCACACACACACACTCCCAACCCCACCACACACCACACACACTCACAACACCCACACCACACCCACCACACTACCCAACACCCCCACAACACCAACACACCACCACACCCACAACACACCACCCCAACCCAACCACCAACACGCACCCCACACCCCACACCATCCCCCACACACCCCACCCACCACAACCCCCACACCCACACACCCACACACACACCCAACACACCCACCCACACCCACCCAACACCTCACCCACCCACCCACCACACACCCCCCGCACAACACTCACACACACACCACCAACACCCAACACCACACACACACCCCACCATCCCACCACCACACACCCCCACCCGCACCCCCCAACACACACACACACACCCAACACCCACCACCACCCAACCCAAACCCACACACCCACCCACACCCACCCACTACCACCACTCACCACACACTCACCACACACCCACCACCCCAACCACCACACACACCCACAACCCACCACCCAAACCCACCCACACCCCACACACACACCACAACACAAACACGCACAAACCCACACACACCACACCCACCCACACCACCACCACCCACAGACCCACCCACACACCCACCCACACACCACCCACACCCCATCCCACACACCCACCCCCCCCCTTTCCACACCCCCCATCACACACGCTACACCACACTCATCACTACACCACACCACCAACTCTACACAACACACTATTGCCAGACTCGCACACATACACTCACACACACACACTCACACAATACATATTGCCAGACTCGACATACACTCCCCCCCCTCCCCCACCGGACATCTCACTCCTTCACCTGATCCCTTCCCTCCCTCTTCTTCACCCTCCCTTCTCCCCACCTTCCCTCACCCATTACATTGCCTTCACTTCCATCCACTCCCCTCCCCATACTATCATATAGCCACAGTTCCTCCTCTACCTCCCCCCCCACACTCTGACCTATACATTTACAAACCTAACATACAGAAATTACATAGGTTTAACTCTGAGACAATCAGGATAAAACAAAAATGGGTTGCCAGAGAGGCAACAAGAAAACCCAAGGAACAGGAGGAGGAAACTGCAACAGGAGATTGGGTAGCAGAGCTCACAAAAGGGAACAAGAATGGATAAAGAAATAGAAGAACTTAGCATGAGAATGGAAGATGAGGATAGACATGCCAAAAGCTACACTTGTCCTCAACCCTCGCTGCTAAACGCTTTTATCCTCAACTGACCTGCAATTGCCTATACCCCAAGAAACATGCTAAATCTGCCATGACATGCATCAATAGCCCTGACCACCTTCACTTGGCTACCCACTAACATCCCATTGACACGATTAAGAAATAAGACCAACTCCCCCCCAACTGCCTAATAACCAGCCATCCCAGACTCTCACCTCTTCAGAAGATGAACAAAAATATACCCACATGATATGCCGTCTCCTCCTCCACACAGAATAAAACATGTTGCACTCTTCTAGACAAAAACCCCCATTTATGAACATATACATTAGATGCCACCACACCCATATTAGAAAGAAGAATACACCAACTCCTAAACCCTTGTGTTGGTATCCGAAAGGAGTCCTGAACTTCCTCATATGTCCCTCAGTCTATACATGGGGTATATGCAACCCGCAATGACCCCTTCCCACCACCCCCACCACCCCCCACCACGGGTTTTACTTCAACCTTTATGACTGCCCGTCTGCCAACATGGAATCTTATTTCATCTTCACACTTTTCAAATCCCTTCCACTCACAGTTTCTTGCTCCCTCATCTACCCTATCCACCCTAACACCCTCCTCTCCCACCCCACTTATATACTCTGTTACATATATAAAACATTACCCTAGGCCTACATCCATCAAACCTAGGACCCCTTTTCAATCAGTCATGACCACATCTTTGGACTATCCATGCACTCCCAAAACCCCACACAAACCTCAACTCCTCCTCTGTATTTCCTGTATATCTGCAACCCTCAAAGGGAAACCACCTCGCTACACCCCAGCCTTTTGTATACACCTCACCGCACTTAATTACCAACTCACCTTGTGTAACGCCACTTCACTGGCCCTCAAACCTTTTAACTTGCCTTTAACCCTACTCGTGACTGCTTCTCGAGTTTAATCTCTACAATTCCGCAATTGCTGCATATCCAGATCCCCACACACATTATTCTATCACAGAAACCGTCCATCTTTTCTCATCCCCCATTCTTCCCCACAACATGTTCCTACTATCCAATAACCTATAGACTTTGCTAAATTAACTACCTTTCCTGTAAACATACCAAAAGATCCTATATGACCTCGTACACCTACGTAAAGCCTCCCCATCGTAACTAACTCTGTGTATCATCCACACATAACCTACTATGCCCCATACTTCCCCCCCACCTCCTCAATGCCTCGTCATCAGCCACAAAGGAAAGGCTGTGCACGCATGCAAAAAGCAACTGTGACAGCGGGTAATGCCATTAATCCCTGTTCATCATCACCAGCCCCCTCTGCTTACCATTAACTTGCACCCTATTACAGCCCTATACAGCAGTGCGCACCACCTCACTACCCCCCGTCAAAACCATTTCTCAAACAATCCAAAAAAGTCTCTTCACAACAGTCATATGCCTGAGCCAATCCAAGCCAAGAACGCCCCCCTCCCTGAAAAGTTTTCTCTTAAAATCCATTATACACTATGCCTTCTTCATAGTCTACCGGAGAGAATCCCATACTTCCACTCATGGACTCTAATCCCAAGTTCCTTCTTTTAACCTGTTTCCCAATACCTTCGCAAAAAAAATTTCTGTAATCCGTACACATAACGAAACGGACGATAATCTCCAATCCCTTCTCCTCTCCTCTTCTTTGGCACCAAATCAACGACCCAGTTTTGATGTTGCGCCATTCTACCCCATTTCAACATATAAATTCAGAGATACCTCCACAAGGCACTCCCTCAGAAACTCCAATGCGCTTTGTAAAATCATTAGGTACCATCTATTCACGGTGCCTCCCTGACTCCAACCATTCACACTTCTCCCCACCTCTCCCCGTAATGCCCCTCATATACTTCCCTATCCCTCTGCCCATACCTTGCCGGTTACCTAATCCCACTAAATTTTTATCCCACCTACCCTCTCCCTTCTCTATAATTTCCCCGTAAACTCAATCATCATGATACTATGATAGAATCTGTTGTCTGTGAGACCCTGTCCCCTCACTAACCCTCCCTCACCCTCCACAACAATATGCGCCTCGGTATTCCTCAACTGTCTGTCTTGAATTTTTCTGAGACCATAACCCGGTTTGGTTTATTCACCCTTTAGATAGTCCTCCAATCTGCCTGACCCTGAGGGCATCAAAAACAGTTATTATTGCATTCTATAAAACGTACTCCTAAGTTCTCCCCAAATCTTTCCCTTCTCTCCTTACTCCCGCATAAACATTCATTCAACTGACTCTATATTATCTCTGCATCCAAACTCCAGCGTGCCCTGTCCTGCCCTCTTGTCCTAATAAAAATTCTACAATTTTCACCTTTGCCTGCATTCCCACCATCTAATACAAAGCCACCTCTCATCACCTAGCCTCCAAAGCTTTCCACCATGACTGAAAACAGGACGACCTTGATTTCCTCCTCTGTAAAAAGCCTCACATTTAATTTCCAAATAGCCTGATATATTCTCGGAATACCATCCCTAAGATCAGTCAACAATGCTCTGTGGTTAAAAACCCATGTCCTACTGTTCTAATCTCTCTCCACTCCTATCCTCACTCTTGGTCCACATAAATACTATCCAACCTTGCCTCTTAAATCACTATACATCGGTTACTCAACCTGTTACCCCCCCCTGCCAACAAATTACCACCGAAATCGCACAATGCAATCCCTTTATGATTTTACTACCATCCCCATTTTTTAAGAAACCACCCACCCCAACACACACCCCGCCCCTAGGAACTACGTCTACATGCTCAAACACACACTTCCAAACACCTACCAATTAACGCTATGGAGGTAAAACCCTGAGAATGATATAACAAAAAGCTCACGAAACCAAAAAATCTGAATTCTATCCTTGCGTTACCAATGCAGGCAAAATAAACTCCCGCAAAAACATCCCTACTCTCCCGCCCCAACTCCATCCCGTACAACCCTCCCCCATCCCCTCCTCCCACTCCCCATGACTCGCAAGAAGGGAACTAGTCTCCTTTACTAAAACAGCTCACTCGCCCTTTAAAAGCGTTGCATGCTCACAAACAACTTATATCTCTCCAATCTCAACTCAACTACTGACTTATAGTTATGCTTCTGTAGGAAACAACATCAACGTTCACGCTACCTTTTAAGGAACACTCCAACCGACACGCCCTTTTAAACCTCAGTTTTTAAGCTATTTGCATTTATCGTTAACACCCCTGAATGGTTCAAGGAGAGGGCTTACCCCTATGCCGCTGTGGTAGCCCACCCTTCCCTTCAAGCTGCTTACACTTTCCTTATTTCTCTTTTTAATAGAACTTCCTACCCCCCTGTCTCTCCCGATTTTCCTGTACTCCCCCTGTAGGGGATTTGCGGTCCATCCTCGCCCAAATCCTTTCTTACCTGGTCTTTGCCCAGGTAGTTAATAAATTCATCTAATTCAGTAACCCGCTGGTCCTCTTCGAGTCTGCCTCAAAGCTCAACCTCTTCCTCAGTACATCACTCCCTGTGTACCTCTGCCACTACAAGTGTATCTTTTCCAGTGTTCCCTAACTACTTTCCGACTTCTTCAATCTGGCTTGCAAATTGATGCTTTTATGATTCCGTCCATTCCATGTCTCTCTAACCAAGGCTCCTCCAAGAATTCTGGGGAGCACAAGACTTCCAAGGGACACCTCCTGTGTTCGTCTCCACCACTTCCTTCCTCCACCTCAGATGTTGGAGAAGGATTCCTCCTCCACCGGGGAGTGTGAACCGTCCCATCTGTTTCACCCTCCTTCTCCACCTTCCTCACTCCATAGAGTGTCAATTCTTCGCCGCCGCCACCACCACTCGCCTGTCTGGCAGTCTTCCACGGGGACTTGACACCCCCGGGAGCAACTCTACGTGCACATTGTGCCGCTATATGTCAAAATTAGCACAAAGACGACAAGTTCCTTTGCCCCACAAAACGACACATATACCTGATTTCTGGTGCCTGCAAAAACATTTCATTACGAAGGTATAGGCGTCTTTAAAGTCTTTGAATGTTGTATGCCTTCGGAGACCACATATGGTCCATCCCGCCATACACACCGTCTGGGCTTCATGATGACTCCATAACTTGCGAAAACCTTGTATACCAAACGGCGTTGCTCGAAGGGTACATTCCTCACTCGTACCAAGTGTAGAATGTAGATACGTCATGAATGCACACATCCAATCGTCGAGTTGAGACACATTCGCAGTTCCTGGTACTCTCCACCACACTGCTTGTAGTAGTATTCTCAAGGAAACTTTACAAATACTCGTTTCATCCATTAAGAGGCCACACCTACAGTTCATCATTAGGGATACCTATAATCCCTTAATAATTGCAGGATAGAACGACGTTAATAGTAGCAGGCTCAGAGGAACCCCAACAGCTCACAATGCAAACTGTTTTAATACTCCTGCCGGTGTATGCCATGTGTGATCAACTGAACAGTGAATGAATAACCTGCGCAGAAACCAGGTGTAGTGGGAGCTACTGCACAGTGCGTCCGCACGGCTCAAAAGCGACCCAAATGCGAAACAGCCTGTGGTTGTATGCTATACCATCTCTTCTCCTATTTCAGTACAGGATATAGATGTGGTTAGTAAATTATTCTAAAAAATATCCGCAGGTTAAAACTCTCAGAGTTGTGTAGCCTAGTGAACCCCCCGTGTAGACTAGTGAACCCCCGTGTAGCCTATGAACCCCCCCCGTTTGTAGCCTTTGTGAACCACCCACCAGTGTAGCATAGTGAACCCAGTGTAGCGTAGTGAACCCCCCGTGTTGCTAGTGAACCCCCCCGTGTTAGCCTAGTGAAAACCCCCCGGTTGTAGAATATGACCCATGTATAAGCTTAGTGAACCCCCCCGTGTAGCCTAGTGAATCCCCAGTGTAGCTAGTTGAACCCGATGTAGCCTAGGTGAACCCCCCCTGTGAGCGTAGTGAACCCCCGGTGTGACATAGTGAAACCCCCCATGTAGCTAGGAACCCCACCAGTGAATGCTTGGAACCCCCCCTGTGTTATGTGTAGTGAACCAGTGTATTAGCCTAGTGAACCCCCTCCGTGTAGCTAGGTGAACCCCCGTGTAGCTAGTGAACCACCCCGTTAACGTAGCATAGTGAACCTCCACCCGTCTAGCTAGTGAACCCTCCCCCAGTGAAGGTTAGTGACCCCACCCCCGTTTTTCTGAGGGACAAGCTTAGTAACAACGTAGCAACATACAAACACAGGTGTGCACCAGTAAACAAGTACGCACATCACAAACACACGTGTGAACCAGTAAAACAAGTACGATAACATTACAAACACACTGGTGCACCTCAGTAACAAGTTACGTACATACTCCAAACACGTGTGCACCAGTAAACAAGTACGTACATACAAAAGTGTGCTCCAGTTAAACAAGTACGGCCATACAAACACCGTGTTTCACCAGTAAACAAGTACGCACATACAAACACACGTTGTGACCCCGTAATTATTATTATAATAAACATTAGTATATATTAATAAGGAATTGAGTGAGAAAAATAATCTATAATCTTTCAAAAGTAAGAGTGAGCTAGTGTGCGGAGAATCTGGGCCGGAGAGTACCGGTGAACCAACAAAACGAAGATCTAGGCCGGGACAGTACCAGTAACCAACAACAACGAAAGATCTGGGCCGGGACAGAAAAATCAATCCAGTGAATAACAACAAACGAAGATTCTAGGCCGGGACAAGTACCAGTGAACCAAACAACAACGAGATTGGGCCGGGAGAGTACGGTGAATCCACAACAATGAAGATCTGGGACGGGACAGTTACCAGTGAACCAACAACAACGAAGACTCTGGAGCCGGCAGTACCAGTGAACTCAACAAAAACGAAGCTGTGGGCGGGACCAGTACAGTAACCCAATTCCACCCCGACAGATTGGGGCGGGAGAGTACGGGTTTAACCAACAACATCGAAAAAAAAGATTTGGGCCGGGCGAGTACGGTGAAACAAACAACATACGAAGATCTGGGCGGGAGAGTACGGTGAACAACAACAACGAAGATCTGGGCCGGGAGGAGAGTACGGGTTGAACAACAACAACGAAGATCTGGGCCGGACAGTCCAGTGAACCAAACAACGAAGATTTGGGCCGGGGACTCAGTACCATGAACACCCCAACAACGAAGATTAGGCCGGGACAGTACAGTGAACAACAACAACGAAGATCTGGGCGGGAGAGGACGAGTGAACCAACATACAATGAAATCTGGGCGGGACAGTAACCAGTGAACAACATACACGAAGATCTGAGGCCGGGACATCCAGTTGAACCAACAACAACGGAAGATGGGCGGGACAGTACAGTGAACTCAACAAAACGAAGGATCTGGGCGGGAGAGTACCGGTGTACCAACAACAAGAAGATTGGGCGGGACAGTACCAGTGAAAACAAGCACGAAGATCTGGGCGGGACAGTACCAGTGAACAACCACAACGAAGAATCTGGGCCGGGACAGTACCAGTGAACCAACAACAACGAAGATCTGGGCGGGAAGAGTACCGTGTTTGAACAACAACACGAAGAGCTGGGCCGGGGAATGGGGGAGAGTACCCGCAGTTTGAACCAACAAACACCGGAAGATTGGGACGGGACAGTACCAGTGAACCTCACCAACAACGAAGAAGATCTGGGCCGGGACCAGTACCAAGTGAACCAACAACAAACGAAGATCTGGGCAGGGAGGGAGTACGAGTGAACCAACAAACAAGAAGATTCTGGGGACGGAGAGTATCACAGTGGACCAAACAACAACGAAGATTGGGCCGGGAGAATACCGGTGAACCAACAACAACGAAGATCTGGGCCGGGAGAGTACGGTTGAGAACCACAAACAAACGAAGATCTGGGCCGGGGAAAATACCATGTGAACCAACAACAACGAAGATTCTGGGCCGGGAGGAAGTACCATGTTGAACCAACAACAAGAAGATTGGGACGGGACAGTACCAGTGACACCAACAACAACGAAAGATCTGGGCCGGGAGAGTACCAGGTGAAACCAACAACAACGAAGATCTGGGCCGGGACAGTATCCAGTGAACCAACAATCAACGGAAGATCTGGGACGGGAGAGTAACCAGTGAACCAACAACAACGAAAAGATCTGGGACGGGACAGTACCCCTAGTGAACAACAACAACGAAGATCTGGGCGGGCAGTACAGTGAACCAACTAAAACGAAGATCTGGGGCCGGGACAGTACCAGTGAACCAACAACAACCGAAGATCTGGGCCGGGGACAGTAAGCCGGTGAACCAACACACGAGTTGGGCGGGACAGGTACCAAGGAACAACAATCAACGAGATCTGGGCCGGGACAGTACCAGTGAACCAACAACAACGAAAGATCTGGCGCCGGGTGAGTATCCGGTAGAACCAACAACTCATCGAAGCTCTGGGCGGGAGAGTACCGGTGACAACAACAACGAATGATCTGGCCGGGAGAGTACCGAGGTGAACAACAACCACGAGATCTGGGCGGGAGAGTACCAGTGAAACCAACAACAACGAAGATCTGGGCCGGGGGACAGTACATAGTGATACCAACAACCAACGATGATACTGGCCGGTGAGAGTACCGGCTGACAACAACAACGCAAGATCTGGGCGGGAGAAGTACCAGAGAACCAACAACAACGAAGATCTGGGCCGGGACAGTACCAGTGACCAAACAACAAACGAAGATCTGGGCGGGACAGTAACAGTGATCCAACCCAACTCACAAGAAGCTCTGGGCCGGAGAGTACGCGTGAACCAACAACAACGGAAGATCTGGGCGGTGAGAGTTCCAGTGAACCAAAACCCCAAACAACGAAGATCTGGGGGGAGAGTACCGGCTTGAACCTCCACACCAAACGAAGATCTGGCGGGAGAGTACCGGCGAAACCAACAAACAACGAAGATATGGGCCGCGGGAGAGTACCAGTGAACCAACAACAACGAGATTGGGCCGTGGAACAGTACCAGTGAACCAAAACAACGAAGATCTGGGCGGGAACAGTACCAGTGATCCAACAACAACGGAAGATCTGGGCCGGGGAGAGTACCGGGTGAATCCAACAACACGAAGGGATCTGGGGCCGGTAAGAAGTACGGTGAACCAACAACAACGAAGATCTGGGCCGGGAGAGTACGGTGAACCATCAACAACGAAGATCTGGGCGGCGAGGCAGTTAATCGGTGAACAACAAAAACGATGATTGGCCGGGAGCGTACCGTGAACAACAACAACGAAAGATCTGGGCCGGGAAGTACCAGTGAACCAACATACAACGAAAGATCTGGGCCGGGAGGTTACCGGTGAACAACAACAACGAAGATACTGGGGCCGAGGAGAGCGTACAGTGAACCAACAACTAACGAAGATCATGGGCCAGGACAGTACCCAGTGAAACATACAACCAACGAAAGATCTGAGGCCGGGGAGAGTACCAGTGAACCATCAACAAAACGAAGATCTGTGGACGGGAAGGGCGGGACCCAGTACCGTGACCACATCAACCGAAGTTGGCATCGGAGCAAGTACCGGTGACCCAACAACAACGAAGATCTGGGCCGGGAGGGGAGTACGACGTGACATCCAACACTACAACGATAGTTTGGGCCGGGAGGTACGTGTGAACCAAACAACGATCGAAAGATCTGGGCCGGGAGAGTACCCAGGTCGAACCTACTACAACGAAGATCTGGGCGCCGGGAGAGTACCGGTGTGAAACCAACAAACAACGAAGGTTCTGGGCAGGCCGGGGACGAGTACCAGTGAACCAACAACAACGAAGATCTGGCCGGGACGTACCAGTGACAACATCAAACGAGATTGGGCCGGGGAGAGTACGTGTTGAACTCAACAACAACGAAGCTCTGGGCTGGGAGAGTACCCGTGAACCAACAACAACGAAGATCTGGGCGGGACAGTACCAGGTGAACAATCACAACGAAGATTGGCCGGGAGAGTACCGAAGTGAATGAACCTAAATCAACGGAGATCTGGGCAATGAGGGACAGTACCAGTGAAACCCAACAACGAAGATTGGGCCGGGAGAGTACGGTGAACCAACAAAAACGAAGATATGGGGCGGGACGAGTACCGGTGAAACAACAACAACGAGATTCTGGGCGGGAGAGTACGGTGATGACCACAACAACGAAGGATCTGGCGGGAGAAGAGTACAAGTGAACCAACAAAACGAAGGATCTGGGCCGGGACATGTACCAGTGAACAAAACTCAACAACGAAGAATCTGGGCCGGGAGAGTACGGTGAACCAAACAACAACGAAGGATCTGGGCCGGGACAGTACCAGTGAAACCAACAACGAACGCAGATCTGGCCGGGAGAGTACCGGTTGAACACAACAACGAAGATCTGTTGGCGGCCGGGAGAGTATCTCGGTGAACCAACAACAACGAAAGATCTAGGGCCGGGAGAGTACGGGATGAACCAACAACAACGAAGATTGGGCGGGATTGAGTACAGTGAACCAACAACTCACGAAGTCTGGGCGGGACATACAGGAACAACAACAACGAGATTCGGCCGGTGAGAGTACCGGTTGAACAAAACAACGAAGGATCTGGGCGGGAGTTACAGTGAACCACCAACCCAGAACGAAGACTGGGCGGGAACAGTCAGTTGAACAACACCAAACGAAGATTGGGCCGGGAGAGTACGGTGACCCAACAACAACGAAAGAATCTGGCGGGACAGTTCCAGTGATCAACAACAAGACGATCTGGGCCGGAGAGAGTACCGTAGACACCCAACACCAACGACTGATCTGGGCCGGAGGGGACAGTACCAGTGACCAACAACACCGAAGATCTTGGCCGGGGAGAGTACGATATGAACCAACAACAACGAAGATCTGGGCCGGTGAGTGTACCGCAAGTGAACCAACAACAACGAAGATCTGGGCCGGGGAGAGTACCAGTGAATGAACAACAACAACGAAGATCTGGGACGGGAGAGTACAGTGAACCCAACAACAACGAAGATCTGGGACGGGAGAGTACCAGTGAACAACAACATACGAAGATCTGGGCCGGGAGAGTACCAGTGAACCAACATAACGAGATCTGGGCGGGAGAGTAACCGGTGAAAACAACAACGAAGATCTGGGCCGGGGAGAGTACCAGTGAACAACAACAACGAAGATCTGGGCGGGAGGTTACCAGTGAACCAAAACAGAACGAAGATCTGGGGCCGGGAGAGTACAGTTAACCAACAAAACAACAGGAAGGATTCTGGGCCGGGAGAGTACCAGTTGCAGACCAACAACAACGAAGATCTGGGCGGGAGAGTACAGTGAACCAACAACAACGAAGATTGGGCCGGGACAGTACCAGTGAACCCACATAAAACGAAGATGGGCCCGGGAGAGTACCAGTGAAACCAACAAAACGAAGATCTGGGCCGCGGAGAGTACAGTGAACCAAACAACAACGAAGATCTGGGCGGGAGAGTACGGTGAACAACATCACGAAGATCTGGGACGGGAGAGTACAGTACCAGTGAACAACAAACAACGAAGATCTGGGGCCGGAGAGGAGTACAGTGAAACCAACACACCGAGCTCTGGGCCAGGACAGTACCAGTGAACCAACAACAACGATAGATCTGGGCCGGGAGAGTACCGGTGAACAACAACACGAAGATCTGGGCCGGGGGACAGTACCAGTGAACCACACACAACGAGATCTGGGCCGGGTGTAGTACCGGTGAACAACAACAACCCGAAGATCTGGGCCGGGGGGAGAGTACCAGGAGGTGAACCAACAACAACGAAGATATGGGGCCGGGAGAGTTCGGTGTGAACACAACAACGGAGATCTGGGCCGGCGAGAGTACCGGTGAACCAACAACAAACGAAGATCTGGGCCGGGGAGAAGTACGGTGATGAACCAACCAACAACGTAGATTCTTGGCGGAGAGAGAGTACCAGTGAACCAACAACAACGATGAGATCTGGCCGGGACGTACCAGTGATCCAACAACAACGAGATCATGGGCCGGGAGAGTACTGGGTGAACCAACACACAACGAAGATCTGGGCCAGGGAGGAGGAGAGTACCAAGGTGAACCAACTAACAACGAAGATCTGGGCGGGAGACAGTACAGTGAACCAACAACAACGAAGATCTGGGCCGGGAGAGTACGGTGACCCAACAACAACGGAGATCTGGGGGGACAGTACAGATGAACCCCACCACTGAAGATCTGGGCGGGACAGTACGGTGAAACCATACACCAACGAAGATCTGGGCCGGTGACAGTACCAGTGAACCAACAACAACGAAGATGGGCGGGTGAGTAACCTAGTGAACCCAACAAACAACGAAGAATCTGAGGCCGGGACAGGTTACCGGTGAACAACAACAAACGAAGATCTGGGCCGGGGAAAACGTACCGGTGATGACAAACAAAACGAAGAATCTGGGCCGGGAGAGTAACGGTTGGAAACAACAACAATAACAAATATTGTTACGTGACCCCCCCCCTCTTTTTCAAAGACACGACAAGTGTTTAAAAAACAGAAGACCACTCACACAGCATAACACTCTCACGCATGTTGTCAACACTGCAAACACAAGTCAATGTTGTCAACACTCGCGCAATCAGCATGTTGTCAACACTGCAAACAGCATGTTGAGCTCTAAAACGCTTGCAACACAGGGTTTTTCGTCAACCACTGCAACAAACAGACATGTTGTCAACACTTGCAAGCCACCAGCATGTTGATCAACACTGCAACACATGCATTTGTTGGGAAACTGCAACACAGCATGTTGTCAAAACCACTGCTACCCCACAGCAATGTTGTCAATAAATCTGCCAAACCACTGCATAGTTGTTCAACACTGCAAACAGATGTGTCACACTGCAAACACAGCAGTTGTCAACTCTGCAACACAGCAATGTTGTCAACACTGCAACACAGCATGTTGTTACACCTTGCTCAACACAGCAATGTTTTCAAAAACACTGCAACACAGCAATGTTGTCAACACTGACAATTACAGATGTTGTCCAACACGGCATAACAGCTGTTGTAACCATGGCAAACTGCTGTTGTCAACACTGCACCACAGCAATGTTGTTCAACCACTGCAACACAGCAATGTCTGTCAACACTGTCAACACTCAGATGTTGTCCAAACACTGCAACACAGCATGTTTCAACACTGCAAAACAGCAATGTTGTCAACACTGCAACACAACATGTCTGTCCAAACTACTTGCTAAACACTGGGGGTCCTGGTATTCAACACTGCAACACAGCAAAGTTGTAAACACTGCTACACAGCAATGTTGTCAACACTGCAACACATGCATTGTTTGTCAACACTGCAAACAGCAAATGTTGTCAACACTGATCCTGCAATGTTGTCAACACTGCAACAAGCATGCTTGTCAACACTGCAATCAGCAATGCTTTGTCAACACTGCAACACAGGCAATGTTGTTCAACACCTGTGCAAAACAGCAAGGTTGTCAACACTGCACACAGCAATGTTGTCAACACTGCAGATTAAACTCAGCAATGTTGTCAACACTGCACAACTCAGCAGTTGTCAACACTGCAACACAGCATGTTTGTCAACACTGCCAACACAGCAATCGTGTCAACACTGCAACACAGCCTGTTGTCAACACTGCAACACACGATGTTGTCAACACTGCAACACAGCAATGTTGTCAACTCTGCAACACAGCATGTTGTCAAAACTGTGACAACAAAGTATGTTGTCAACACTGAACACAGTATGTTGTCAAAATGCTAACACAGTATGGTTGTCAACATCTGCAACACAAGCAATGTTGTCATACACTGCAACACAGCAATGTTGTCAAACACTGCCAACTCTGCATTGTTGTCAACACTGCAACACAGCTAATGTTGTCAACACTGCAACACAGCATGTTTCTAACAGTGCACACAGCAATTTTGTCAACACTGCTACACAGCAATGTTGTCTAAACACTGCAACACAGCATGTTGTCAACACTTGCAACACAGCAATGTTGTCAACACTGCAACAAGACATGCAATGTTGTCAAACACTGCAAACACAGGATGTTGGTCAACACTGCAACACAGCAATGTTGTCAACACTGCAAACAGCAATGTGCTCAACACTGCAACACAGCAATGTTTGTCACTCTTGCAACACAGGAAATGTTGTCAACACTGCAAAACAAGCTCAATGTGGTCAACACTGCAACACAGCAATGTTGTCAACATTGCAACACAGCAATGTGTCAACACACTGCAACACCAGTCAATGTTGTCATCACTGCAACCAAGCATGTTGTCAACACTGCAACACAGCAATGTTGTCAACCTGCAACACAGCAATGTAGTCAAAACAGGAAACAGCAAATGTTGTCAACACTGCAAACAAGCAAAGTTGGTCAACATAGCACACAGTCTTGTTGCTCAACACTGCAACATAGTATGTAGACTAACCTGCTACCTGTAAAAGACTCTGGGTTTTAAACACACAGAAATTCAAATAATTAACTAAATAGGAGGAAACAAACGCGATGTATGCAGTCGTCTGTACTACACACACACACGACACACACACACACACACACACATCAACACACACACACCCACACACACACACACACACCACCACCACGTGAAGCAGTTATCGCTAAATGTGCTCTCCAGGATTTAGCGTTCTAGTGGCTGTCCTAAGATATTATTCGCGGTCATCGGTCGGTGAGTGAATCAGTGAAATACCTACAAGAGTGTATAGCTTTCAAGAGTTGCGACTAATGTTGATAGGATCAGAATTTCTACAATTTAAAATTTGAATGTGAAATTTTGAGTGAGGGAGGGGAAGCAGTCAGGTGATCACGGCTGCTGGTGCGTGTCGAACACAAATTTCCAGTTAAATTGTGTTAACGGTTATGTGATCTGAAATTTTACAAATACATATGTTGGTTGATTATAGCAGCAGTGTAGTGATAAGGTCATAAATAGAGTGATAAGTAAATACTGAAGTAGAAAAAATTAGTCAATCCAGCTGTTGGTGTTGTGATGTAGCTAAATCATCCTCAGGAATTGTTGTATGACCATATTACTGTACTAAAGAAAAGGAGGGAATACCAGAGTTTAAAACGAAAAGAAAATAAACACTTGAATGCTGATAAAGTTCTGGAAGGAGTTACAAAATTAGAGGAGGATTTACTTTCTTTATAGGCAGCCCGGACCAGTCAGGAACATCCATCTTGTGGTGCAGACCGGACAATTCTCTTGCCTATTTGTGGTTAATTTTGGTTTGTGTCTAAAGTGTTCTCGCCCTGCTGGTTGTATGCTATACCATCTCTCTCTCCCTATTTCAGTACAGGAGATAGAGAGTGGTGTAAATTATCTAAATATCGCCCAGTAAACTCAGAAGAGTAGTGTCGCCTAGTTGACCCCCCCCCCTCCCCGTTTTTTGAGGGACAAAGCTAGTAAACAAGTACGCATCCCCCCCAAACCCCCGTGTGAACCCGTAATATTGTTATAATAAACATTCGTTTATTATTAATAAGGAATTGACTTGTGAGAAAATATAATCCTATATCTTCAAAAAGTAAAGTAGCCTAGTGTGCGGAGATCTGGCCGGGAGAGTACCAGTGAACCAAAACAATAAAGATCTGGGCCGGAGAGAGTACATGCATGGACAACAACACTAAAGTCTGGGGGGGAGCGAGTGTACCAGTGAACCAACAACCAATAAAGATTGGGCTCCGGGAGAGTAACGGTGAAACAACAACAATTAAAGATCTGGGCCGCGGAGAGTTTCCGTGTGAACCAAAACAACAATAAGATCTGGGCGGGAGGAGTACGGTGAAAACAACAATAAAGACAGATCTGGGCCGGGAGAAGTACGACGTTGAAACCAACAACAATAACAAGAGTGTCTAAACGTGAACCCCTCCTCTTGTTTAAAGAAACAACAAGTAGTAAACACACACACACAAAAACAAGTGTACGCAATTATTATTATATTGTTTATATTAGTGCATAATTAATAGGAATTGATTGTGAATTTTTTTTTTATAATCTTCAAAGAGTAGGGTAGCTTAGTGTGCGCCAGAACCCACACACACACACTCCCAACCCCACCACACACCACACACACTCACAACACCCACACCACACCCACCACACTACCCAACACCCCCACAACACCAACACACCACCACACCCACAACACACCACCCCAACCCAACCACCAACACGCACCCCACACCCCACACCATCCCCCACACACCCCACCCACCACAACCCCCACACCCACACACCCACACACACACCCAACACACCCACCCACACCCACCCAACACCTCACCCACCCACCCACCACACACCCCCCGCACAACACTCACACACACACCACCAACACCCAACACCACACACACACCCCACCATCCCACCACCACACACCCCCACCCGCACCCCCCAACACACACACACACACCCAACACCCACCACCACCCAACCCAAACCCACACACCCACCCACACCCACCCACTACCACCACTCACCACACACTCACCACACACCCACCACCCCAACCACCACACACACCCACAACCCACCACCCAAACCCACCCACACCCCACACACACACCACAACACAAACACGCACAAACCCACACACACCACACCCACCCACACCACCACCACCCACAGACCCACCCACACACCCACCCACACACCACCCACACCCCATCCCACACACCCACCCCCCCCCTTTCCACACCCCCCATCACACACGCTACACCACACTCATCACTACACCACACCACCAACTCTACACAACACACTATTGCCAGACTCGCACACATACACTCACACACACACACTCACACAATACATATTGCCAGACTCGACATACACTCCCCCCCCTCCCCCACCGGACATCTCACTCCTTCACCTGATCCCTTCCCTCCCTCTTCTTCACCCTCCCTTCTCCCCACCTTCCCTCACCCATTACATTGCCTTCACTTCCATCCACTCCCCTCCCCATACTATCATATAGCCACAGTTCCTCCTCTACCTCCCCCCCCACACTCTGACCTATACATTTACAAACCTAACATACAGAAATTACATAGGTTTAACTCTGAGACAATCAGGATAAAACAAAAATGGGTTGCCAGAGAGCAACAAGAAAACCCAAGGGACAGGAGGAGGAAACTGCCAAAGGAAGATTGGGGAGCAGAGCTCACAAAAAGGGAACAAGAATGGGGAAAAGAAACTAGAAGAACTTAGCATGAGAATGGAAGAGAGGATAGACATGGAAAGCAGGAAGTGGGAGGTGAAAGTCAAAGCAGCAGAGGCCAGGATACAGAGTTTAGAAGGGGGAACTGGAAAATCTGAAACAGCTAAAGAACTAAAGAAATTTTGGGATTGACAAAAAGAGACCGCACCTCAGCAACAAATAAGGGGACGTAGGGGAAAAAAGGAGCAAAACTGCATCTAGAAGCTCTATCAGTGGGGACAGTAGTAAATGAAAGAGCTAAGCTATATGTGGAGGCCTCTAAAAAGACCACAACAGAGCCCAGGGAAGCGAGAAGGGCAAATGACAGGCCACTGGCCATGCTACAGTAGCTAGTGAAACTGAAGAAAGGGAAAGTTGCAATGGAGGAAATCAAATAGAATGGAGGGGATAGACAGGGTTTGCGTGGGAGAATGAAAGGGTGAGGTCAGTCTTTTGTGTATGGCTCACAGGACGTTGAAGGGGAAACATATGAAGCAGAAAGAAAACAGGGGAAAAAAAAAGCAATTGCAAGCAGTCATGAAGTATCGGAGAAGATGAAAGACATGGACCCAGCTGGAAAATTTTCGGAGATAGGGGGGTTTCGGGTTTGTAAAAAAAAGAACCGGCCATGTGTGAAAGTGACTCCTTCAAGGCGATATCGACTCGGAACTCAGGATACTGCAGAAAAGCATCGAATTAAGGGCATGCAGCATACAGGAAGGTGTATCATCGACCGCGACAGAACACAAGACGAAAGGGGAAACTGAGATGAGATGGTTACAAAGGCGAAAGGAGGAAAGAGAGGGGTGGTGAAGAAGAAGAATCCCAGACACAGGAAGAAGACAAAATACAAACCTCCTCACCAGCTTCCTATTGGTCTCCCAACAGGCAACCCCCAGTTCAGCCAAAACACTCTAAACCAAAACACGCCCATGCCTAGCCTAATGCCCCACCATACATTACAAACTCCCATCCCCCACCGCAACCACCCATTAGTTCCTTCTCAGGTCTCCACTTCCAACCCCAATACACCTCCCAGACCACAGGTTCTTAGAAAAAAGTTTGAAGGTATAGGTATACTAATGCAGATGGGAATAACAAATAAGTATGTGGAAGTGGCACGGAAGAATCAAGGAGACATCCCAGACATATAGCACTACAAAACAAAACTCACAGAATAATAACAGATTTCCAATCTTTCAACCCGGATATCAAATCTTAGGAAAGACAGAGGGAGGTGTGGGGGGAGGAGGAGTTGCACTGTCATTAAAAGCCAGTGGGGTTTTGAGAAAATGGAAGGAATGGATGGCATGGGTGAAAAGGACTACTTAGTAGGAACAATTCCAGTCTGAGGGACATAAGGTGATAATTGCAGTAATGTACAAACCCACCACAAGATGCAGGAGACAAAGGAGAATGAATACGATGAGAGCAACAGAGCCAGGTCGATACACAGCGAAGGGTGGCAGGAGAGGCCACACGTGGGGGGAGCAAAGTTACCTAGTTATGGGTGATTTCAATCACAAGGAGATTGACTGGGAAAACCTGGAGCCCCATGGGGGTTCCGAAACATTGGAGAGCCAAGTGATGGACTATGTAGTACTGAAAACCTCATGCAATCAACATGGTAGAGACACTACCCGAGACGAGGGAGAGATGAACCAGAAGATGGACCTTGTTTCTCTTGAGTAGTTCAGACATCGAGGAATATTTGTTAGGACAGGCCCTGGGAGTAGTGATCATGTGGATTCTGTGCTTCGAACTACATAGTTGAGCTCAAGTGGGGAGAGAGTAGCAGGAAATAGGATGGAAAAAACCAAACTACAAAAGGCAGGGAACTCTAAGGCCATGAGGAACTTCTCTTCAAAACATTCAGTGGGAGATGGATTGACAGGAAAAAACCAGTACATAGAAATGTGGACTATGTGGCAACAAAATGCAGGAGACAGAGGAGAGGTTTGTTCCCAAGAGGAAAACAGATAATATGGGAGAAAGAGCGAGTCCTTCGGTTCACCCAAAGGTGTAGGGAGGCAAAAAACTAGGTGTACTAGAGAATGGAAAAGGTACAGAAGCAGAGATACTCAGGAAAAATTAAAGTGTTGAGCAGAGATATACGCCGAAGAGCCAGAATGACATATGCACAGATACGAAGGGAGGACTAGCGACATTATGGAAAATTGTAGCATCGAAGTCAAGATGTCCCGAATAAGTGTTGTACAGCACATCAGGAGGAAAAACAACAGTCAAGGAAGTAATTCAGATGAGAAGGGTGATGGGGGGATTTACAAGAACGACCGAGAGGTATGTCAGGAGTCCTACACGAGATTAAAGAAGTATTCAAGTGGGCAAAGTAGGACTCCAGGAAATTAGAACAGGGGTGAGGTACACCAGCAAGTGTGGATGATTTGGTACAGATAACCAAGGAGGAAGTGTCAGAAGCTGCTATGCGACCTGACACCTCAAAGGCGGTGGGAGACAGAAACATCTCTCCGTGGGTCCGTAAAGCGGGAGCAGAGATTTTTGGTGTGCCTTAAAAAAATTTTAACAATCATTTGAACTGGGCAACTCCCTGAGGTATGGAAAAGGGAAAATGTAGTCCCAATTTTTAAAAAAGGGAGACAGAAAAGAGCACTAAACTACAGCCCGTATCACTAAGGTATAGATGCAAGGTCATGGAGAAGACCCATCAGGGGAGAGGGGTGACACCGGGAAAAAAAAAGTGATAATTGACAACCAGCAGGGTTTTTCGGGGAAAGGGAAAAAATTGTGTCAAAAACCCAAAATTTTTATGAAAAGGGTGCAGAAGAAGACAAGGAGAGAGGGGGGGCGCTTTTTTTTTTGGACTGCAAAAAGGCCCCCTTCAACAGTTCCTACAAGAGGTTACTGAAAAAGCTAAAAGATCGGGCCACATAACAGGAAAGGCCTGCAAGGATCAGAGAATACCGCGGGAGCAACAACAGTCATGGAGTGACGGGGTGTCAGGTGGGCGCTGTGAAAAGGGGGGTTCCAGGGGGTCACCCCGGGACCTGTGTGTTCTTGGAATGTGAACGACATAACGAAGGGTAGACTCAAAAGTGTCCTTGTTTGCAGATATGTAAATTTTAATGAAAATTCAAATGGGATGAGGATAGCAGACTACAAGAGACCTACAGGTGCAAGCTGGTCCAAAAACTGGCTCCTTGATTTTAACCCCTGCCAAATGCAAATCATGAAGTTTGGGGGGAAGGGGAAAAGAAGACCGCAGCACAAATAGTTTAGATGGCCAAGACTGAAAACCCCACCAAAAAAATTTGGGGGGTGAGTATAACACCGAGCATATCTCCTGAGGCGCACATAAACAGATAATGCTGCAGCATACGGGCGCCCGGCAAACCTACGGATAGCGTTCGATACCTCAGTAAGGGGTCGTTCAAGACCCGTATACCATTTACGTCAGGCCCATCGGATATGCAGCACCAGTTTGGAACCACACCAGTCAAGCAGTCAAGAAATTTGAGAAAGTGCAAAGGTTTGCAACAGACAGTCCCCGAGTTCGGGGATTGTCCTACGAAGAAAGGTTAGGGGAAAACGGCCCGCGACACTGGAGGCCAGGAGGGTCAGGGGGGACATGATAAAAATAAAAATACTGCGCGGGAAAAGACAAGGTGGCAAAGACCGGGTTTCCCAAGATGGGACACAGACACAAGAGGTCACAATTGGAAGTTAAGACCAGATAACGAAGGGATGTTTGGAATATTTCCCTTTAGTCATGAGTAGTCAAGTCGTGGATAGTCCCAGAAAGGAAGTAGTGGAGGGGGGAACCATACAAGTTTTTAAGGCAGGATGTAAGCTCAGTAGCGGGGGAGAGGACCTATACATCAGGAAGAGGGGGGGCCAAGCTTGACTCGCCCCGCAACCACAAATAGGGGAGTACACACACGCAACACCACCCCACCCAAAATACAACACACACCCACAACAACCCCACACACACACCCCCCACCACACACACACACACACACACACACACACCCCCCCCCACCCCCACAAAAACACAAAAGTTTTTGGTAAGTTAGACAGCCAAAGGAGACATTTTTAACCCCTAATCATTTTGTAACCCTAAAACCCCCTTTTAGTTTTGTAATCAATTATTTTAAAAGAAAAACACATTTTAAAAAAACATATTGTGGAGAAAATTTTCTCCAGAGGGGGGTATAGCCCCCTTCAGCCCCCTTGTCCCTTCCCCCATTCTCAAAAGGGAAG